>ML306011.1:69971-100154 GCA_005239505.1 Nicotiana paniculata
AGTAGCTAGATCTTGGAAGTCAACTTTTCTGGACATCAATTCCTTCATCATTTTAGCATATCCAGGCATTTCTTTCAATGCATTTATCAATGGAATATTTACCTGTATCTGCTTAAGCATGTCCAAGAACTTTTTGTACTGTTCATCCTTTTGGTATTTAGCCAGCCTCTGAGGGAATGGAGCTGGTGGTCTCATTTTCCTAGTGATTTGGGAATTTTATTTCTCAGCCACCACCTCAACTACTAGCTTCTGAGTCATCTCCACTTCTTTTTCAGTCTCAATCTGTGCACTGGGTTCTTCTTCATTAGGTTGAACTGTTGCCTTAGTCAAGGTTGCTGAATCATCAAATTCAACCTGCATAGGTATCAATGTTTCAGTTTGCCTGCTTTCATGAGCTCTTTCCATATCCACATTTAATTCTCTGTCACTGCAAAGAGTCACTGCCATCAACTGCCTTGGAACCTGGTCAATAGGATTTATCAGAGTATCTGCAGGTAATGTTCCAGGAGGTCGATTGTTCTCTACCATAGATATCTGCCCTAACTATACTTCAATATTTTTTATAGCTGCATCATGAACATCTACTCTCTCACTGACTTTTGCATTTGACCCAATTACCTACTACATCATAGCTTCTAACCTGGCAAACCCATCTTCTTGCCTTCCCCCTTGTTGTTGATGAGGAGGGTAATAAGATTGTTGTTGATTCTGATGATTATAGCCCTGTGGCCTCTGAAACGGTGTTGCATTACCTTGCGGTCCCCTGACACCCATATTTCCACTGTTTTGTTGTTGGTGGGGTGGCCTATATGGTTGCACTTGTTGACCCTAGTTCTTCCCCCTTGTCTCTGGCTACCATAATTTGACACATAATTCATATTTTCTGGACAAGGAGAGTGATGAGTTTCTTTATTCCAGTGATTACCAAGTGGTTGGCTAATGCAAGATGTGCATAAGCCCCCATTGGTTGTGTCAACGATGTGCACTTGCTTTTTTTGTCCTGCTTCTTCCACCCTCTTAGTAAGTATATTCATTTGTGTTATCAAGGTGGCCACGTTCTCTGCAATTGTATTTGATGGATCGAATGGCGCTGAATGAACAACAGGAGTAATGGGTACATTCCTTGTTGTCCGTCCTGAATTTTGTGCCATTTTATCAAGTAAGATTTGACTCCCTCTCCACGATTTGCTCTGGAATGCTCCACCAGCTAAAGCATCGACATTTGCTTTCACAGTATCCGCCAAACCCATGCAAAATCGTTGCCCCAACATTTGCTCAGGAATTCCATGATGTGGACAGGTAACCAGCATGCTCTTAAATCTTTCCCATATCTCTTGTAGTGTTTCAACTGGTTTCTGTCTAAAGCTCAAGATTTCATCAATTTGTTGAGTAGTTTTGTTGGGTGGATGAAACTTGTTCACGAACTTCTTGACTAAATCCTCTCATGTAGTAATGGAGTTGATGGGGAGTGAGTTAAGCCAAGTCTGGGCAGCACCTGTCACTGAGAATGGAAACAACAACAATTGTATTGCCTCCTGAGTGACGTTTGGCTGCCTTTGAGTTTTGAAAATTGGCAGGAAGTTCTTTAAAGGCTGCTGGGGGTCTTTAATGTACGACCCTGAGAATAGCCCTTTGTTCTGCAATAGGTGCAGCATATGATTTGTAATCTGAAAGGACTCGGCCTGTATTTGAGGAACCAGTATCGCCGTGGACAAATTCTCAGTTGTGGGTTGTGCCCAGTCATATAAAGGAGACTCTGCCCCTATTTGAGCGACTGGGTCTACCACGTCAAACCCATGATTATTACGGTTGTGTGGATCTTCCATGTCGGTTTCAATTTGTTCAATTTGTGGTTGATGTTTGCTTTTCCGGTTGGTTCGGTTTATGGCCCTGAAAACTTTCTCAGGGTATGATAAGGCTTTAATTACTTCACCTGTCCTCGATGAGTTTCTAGGCATACACCGGCAACACTTAGCAAACGTTAAACTTTTAATGTGAAAACGAAAATTTTAAAGAAAATTGACTATGTTTCAGAATTTTGTATTTCTTTCAACTCAATTGATAATACCGTTAATTCCCCGGCAACGGCGCCAAAATTTGATCACGCTCAACTATGTCTTATAGAAAGACTAAACGGGCGCTGCAAATATAATCTGGGGTATTACGCCCAAAGTCGATCCCACAAAGAATTTACGTATCAATTAAGTCTTTCAAATACTAAACTGTTACTTAATCACTTTTCTTAAGACTTTTGAATATCTATTGGTGATTTTTACTAAATCTAATAACAAAATAATAAATTAGCAATTAACTAACAATATAATGTAAACAATGATAATGAAGGTCTAAGGTTATGGTTTCCCCCGTTGGTGAATTCTTNACCCTCGGTTATGACTTTCGTCTATACTCCGGGAGTGATGTTGTTCAAACAACTACCTAAATATGCACCCTCTCTCAAGTAGATACATAATAAATAGGAATAGCTAAATGAGGGCCTTTTCAATCAACTATAATAAGAACGTAGTTGAACAAAAAAAGATTAATCAAGCAAAATATATTAATATCACAACAAATTCATCCCCAACGGGTTCTACCAAAACCCTAGACTAAAGAATTTAGCTACTCATGTTTATAAGAATCCACACTAATATAAATTGCATAATTGAAATATAAAGTAATGAATACAATATGTAGAAATCAATGTTTGTCACTTCTATGGTGTTTTCTTGTTGAATCCTTAGAAATCCTTCTGAATCTCCTCCGTCCTCCTAAGTTGTGTTGTTTTGTGTCTATTGATATGTTTAGGGCGAACCCTAACCATGTAGGAGACTTCTATTTGAACCGGGAAACACTTAACTCATCAAAACTCGGATTTTGCCGAAACTGGGAAACCCGGGCATTTGGACCCTAAGGCCTGGCTAACGCCAGGCTAGGGCTGGTGTTTCAGCCCTAACGCCTGGCTAACGCCAGGGTAGGGTTGGCGTTTCGCCCTAAGGCCTGGCTAACGCCAGGTAGGGTCAGGCTATAGGGCTCTGTCGCCCGGCTATCGCCCGGGCATCTCCTTTTGCGTATTTTTTGACGTATTTGCATCCCTTTAGCTCCGTTTCCATCTCCAATTCACCTACACATAAAATAAACTCTATTAAGCACATAACAAGTGTATTTTTATCATTAAAGCACCTCAAATGTAAGGTATATTACATGTTAAACTATGCATTTTAGCCTCGCATCATTGATATTGGTTGTCGTGTCCTAGCCTCATCACTACTTTGCCGAGGTTAGTCTTGGCACTTACTCAGTACACGGGGCCGGTTGTACTGATGCTACACTCTGCACTTTTGTGCAGATCCCGGAACTGTACTCTTGGGGTTCATAGATCAAGGGGAATGACTTCACATCTATTCTTCTCTGTATTGCGATTTGATGTCTCAAAACTAACTGAATTTATACTCTATTCTCCCGCAGATGGCGAGAACACGTGCTTCTTCATCCACTGGTCAGCAGCCTGAGTCTCCAGTTGCAGCTCCTACGAGGGGCCAGGAACGAAGCCGAGGTCGTGCTAGAGGCTGAGGTAGGGACATAGCTCAATCCAGAGCACTAGCCCCAGTGGCGGAGCCTCAGGTAGAGTTTGCTGATGAAGTTCTTGCCCAAACAGTCCTGGTTGGGCCAGCTTAGGTTCCCAAGGGGTTCATTGCCACCGCAGTACTCCAGGATGCTCTGGTTTGTCTAGTGGGCCTCATGGAGAGTGTCTCTTAGGCAGGTTTTCTTCCTACAGCACCAATTGTCTCTCAGGCTGGGGAAGGAGCCTAGACTCCCGCTACTTGCACTTCGAAGTAATTGGCTTCTCAGTTTCAGACTCCAGTAGCTCAGTCAGCTGGGGTAGTTCATCCGGGTATTGCGGCCTAGACCGGTGATGGGGCAGCTATGTCTGCTAATGCTTTGTGGAGGTTGGACAGGTTCACCAAGCTTTTCACTACTACTTATAGTGGTGCGTCTACAGAGGATCCCCGGGACTATTTGGATAGCTGCCATGAGGTTCTACGAAACATCGGGATATTGGAGACCCATGGAATTTGACTTTGCTACCTTTCGTCTGTCAGGTCCCGCCAAGACTTGGTGGAAAGATTATTGTTTGGCCAGACCAGTTCCCTAGACTTGGGCCCAGTTCACTCAGCTATTTCTGGAGAAGTTTCTTCCTATCACTCAGAGAGAGGATCTTTGGAGGCAGTTTGAGCGTCTCCAGCAGGGCTCTATGACCGTCACTCAATACGAGACCAGATTTGTCACCTTGGCCCGACATTCTATTATAATACTTCCCACCGAGCGAGACAGGGTGAGGAGATTTATTGAGGGACTAGCTCAGCCGATCATATTACAAATGGCCAAGGAGACAGGGAGTGAGATTTCTTTCCAGGATGCAGCCAATGTGGCCAGACGAGTTGAGATGGTTCTGTTATAGGGAGATGGTCAAAGGTCTGACAAAAGACCCCGTCATTTTGGCAGGTTCAGTGGCGCCTCATCTGGAGGCAGGGATTCTTTTAGTAGGGGCCATCTTCCTAGGCCGTTTCATTCGCCACTTCAGGTTTCCCACAGTGCTCTAGGTGGCTGTGGTTCCCATATGCAGTATCCTGATCATTTTCCTTACAGTGCACCATCACTCCTATCAGTGCACCGCCGCTTAAGAGTTTTCATGGTGGTTGCTCAGTTCGTCAGGGTTAGTTTCAGGGTCAGCATCCTCAGAAGCCGAGGGCTTGCTATACTTGTGGCGATCAGAGGCACGTTGCTAGATTTTTCCATCAAGCCTCGAGCAGTTCTTAGCACCAGGGTTCTCGTGCTATGGTTCCTGCACCAGGTGCTCCATCACCCGCTCAACCAGCTAGAGGAAGGGGTCGAGGTGTTAGAGGTAGAGATCAGACAGTTAGAGGTGGAGGCCATTATACTCGGGGTAGAGGTCATCTAGTAGGAGACAGTCTCAGGGACGTAGTTCAGATGGGTGGGGCCCAGCCCCGATCTTATGCTATTTTAGCCTGACTTGAGGCTGAGGCCTCCGATGTAGTTATCACAGGTATGGTTTCAGTTTTCAGTAAGGATGCTTCCGTTTTATTTGATCCGGGGTCCACATTTTCCTATGTGTCATCTTATTTTGCTCCTTACTTTGTTATGCCCTGTGATTCTCTAAGTACTCTTATATATGTGTCTACAGTGGTAGGTGATTTTATTGTGGTAGATCGGGTCTACCGTTCGTGTGTAGTGGTTATTGGTGGTCTTGAGACTAGTGCAAATCTTCTACTTTTTGATATGGTAGATTTTGATGTTATTTTGGGGATGGATTGGCTTTCACCCTATCATGCCATACTGGACTGTCATGCCAAGACTATGACCTTAGCGTTGTCGGGGGTTCCTCGACTGGAGTGGAGAGGGACTCCTGGTCATTCTTCTCGCATGGTTATCTCATATATGAAGGCTCGGCATATGTTCGAGAAGGGATGTTTGGACTGTCTGGCCTATGTTCGCGATACTAGTGCCGAGGTTCCTTCTATGGAGTCTGTGCCCATTGTCTGAGAGTTTCCAGAGGTGTTTCCTGCAGGCCTGTCGGGTATTCCACCCGACAGAGATATTGACTTTTGCATTGAGTTGGCTCCGGGCACTCAGCCCATTTCTATTTTGTTGTACCGTGTGGCCCCGCCAGAGTTGATAGAGTTGGAAGAACAGTTGCAGGATTTGCTTGATAAAGGCTTCATTAAGCCTAGTCTCTAGCCGTGGGGTGTGCCAGTGTTGTTTGTTAAGAAGAAGGATGGGTCGATGAGGATGTGTATAGATTATCGGCAATTGAACAAGGTTACCATCAAGAACCTGTACCCACTGCCACAAATTGATGATTTATTTGATAAGCTTCAGGGTGCCAAGGTATTTTCGAAGATTGGTTTGAGATCTGGCTACCACCAGTTGAGGATTAGGGCATCCGATGTCCCTAAGACACCTTTTCGCACTCGGTACAGGCATTCTGAGTTCTTAGTGATGTCATTCGGGTTGACAAATTCCCCAACTGCTTTTATTGACTTGATGAACCGAGTGTTCAGGCCTTATTTGGATTCCTTCGTGATTGTCTTCATTGATCATATTTTGAGTTATTCCCGCAGCCGAGAGGAGCATGAGAAGCACCTCCGAGTCGTTCTCCAGACTCTGAAGGACAATCAGTTATATGCCATGTTTTTGAAATGTGAGTTTTGGTTGAGTTCAGTTGTATTTCTGGGTAATGTCGTATCAGCAGAGGGTATTCAGGTGGATCCCAAGAAGATTTCAGCGGTCAACGATTGGCCTAGACACACTTCATCCACAGAGATCCGGAGTTTCTTGGGTTTGGCGGGCTATTACCATCGGTTTGTAGAGGTGTCTTCATCTATTGTAGCCCCGATGACCAGGTTAACTCAGAAAGGTTCCCAGTTCAGGTGGTCTGAGGAGTGTGAGGCGAGCTTCTAGAAGCTCAATACAGCTTTGAATACTGCGTCGGTGTTGGCTTTACCCAAAGGTTTAGGGCCATATAATGTGTATTGTGATGCATCTCGGATTGGACTTGGTGCACTGTTGATACAGGATGGCATGGTTATTTCATATGCTTCGCGTCATTTGAAGATCCACGAGAAGAATTATCCAGTTCATGATTTTGAGCTAGCAGCCATTGTTCATGCGCTGAAGATTTGGAGGCATTATCTATATGGCGTGTCATGTGAGGTGTTCACGGATCACAAGAACTTGCAATATTTGTTCAAGTAGAAGGAGCTAAATTTGAGGCAGAGGAGATGGTTTGAGCTATTGAAAGACTATGACATCACCATCTTATATCATCCGGGGAAGGCCAATGTAGTGGCCGATGCTTTGAGTAGGAAGTCAGCCAGTGTGGGTAGTCTTGCATATATTCCGATTGCGGAGAGACCGCTTGCTTTGGATGTTCAGGCTTTAGGAAATCGGTTCATGAGATTGGATGATTCTGAGCCCGGCCATGTTCTAGCTTATACAGTTGCTCATTTTTCATTATTTGACCGTATTCGAGATAAATAGTATGATGATCCTCATTTTTGTGTCCTTATGGACACGGTGCGACACGGTAAGCAGGTTACTGTTGTTGATGGTGGAGTTTTACAGATGCAGGGTCATATTTGTGTGCCTAATGTGGATGGACTTCGTGAGTTGATTTAGGAGGCCCATTGTTCCCGGTACTCCATTCATCCGGGCGCCGCAAAGATGTAGCAGGATTTGCGGAAGCACTATTGGTGGAGGAGGATGAAGAAGGATATTGTGGCATATGTAGCTCGAAGTTTGAATTGTCAGTAGTTTAAGTACGAGAATCAGAGGCCTGGTGGATTGCTTCATCAGATTGAGATTCCTGAGTGGAAGTGCGAGCATATCACCATGGATTTTATTGTCGGACTCCCACAGACTTAGAGGAAGTTTGATGCAGTATGGGTTATTGTGGACACTTTGACCAAGTCAGCTCACTTCATTCCTATGGCAGTTTCATATTCTTCGGAGAGATTGGCAGAGATCTACACTAGGGAGATTTTTCGTCTTCATGGTGTGCCCGTGTCTATCATTTCTAACCAAGGTACGCAATTTACCTCGCATTTTTGGAGGGCAGTTTAGCGTGAGTTTGCATGAGAGTTGAGTTGAGCATAGCGTTTCATCCTCAGATAGACGGAGTGTCCGAGGGTACTATTAAGATATTTTAGGATATACTACGAGCCGGTGTCATTGACTTTGGAGGTTCTTGGGATCAGTTCTTTCCATTAGATGAGTTTTCCTACAACAACAGCTATCAGTCGAGCATTCAAATTGCTCCTTATGAGGCATTATATGGTAGGCGGTGTCGATCGCCGGTTGGGTGGTTTGAGCCGGGAGAGGCTCGGTTGTTGGGTACAGACTTAGTGCGGGATGCCTTGGATAAGGTTAAGATCATACAGGATAGACAGCGTACAGCTGATTCCAGGCATAAGAGTTATGCCGATCGTCGAGATCGTGATGTAGCATTCATGGTAGGAGAGCGGGTGTTGCTTCGGGTGTCGCCCATGAAGGGCGTGATGAGGTTTGGGAAGAAGGGGCAGCTAAGCCCTAGGTTCATTGGTCCGTTTGAGATTCTTGATAGTGTGGGAGAGGTGGCTTACAGACTTGAGGTACCACCGAATTTATCAGATGTGCATCCAGTGTTTCATGTGCCTATGCTTCAGAAGTATCACGACGATCCAGCCCATGTGTTGGACTTCAGCAGTGTCCTGTTGGACAAGGATTTGACCTATGAGGAGGAGCCGATAGCCATATTAGACCGGCAAGTTCGTCAGTTCAGATCGTAGAGTTATCATTCGGTTCGTGTTCAGTGGAGAGGTCAGCCTGCCGAGGCTACCTGGGAGTCCGGGTTCGATATGCGGAGCTGATATCCCCATCTTTTCTCGATTCAGGTACTTTTCTATGTCCGTTCAAGGACGAACGATTGTTTTAGAGGTGGAGAACGTGATGACCCAAAACCTCATCTCTCATGTTATAAGTCAAAATTGTGTTCCGAGGCCTTAAAAACCTCCTTTTATCTCACCTCATTTTGCGTGCACAGCCCGGGCATATATCCGGGAAGCTTTTATGTGAAAAACTAAGAAAAATGCTGATTTTGCCTTAATATTGAATTTAACTTGACTTCGGTCAACATTTTGGGTAAACGGACCCGGACCCCTGATTCGACGGTCCCGGAGGGTCCATAAGAAAATATGGGACTTGGGCGTGTGCCCAGAATTTAAGTCTGAGGTTCCGAGCCCGAGAAATGAATTTTTGAAAGAAATTGTTTTACTGAAATTATAAGAGTCTTTGGAAAATTTGATTATATTTAAAATTGATGATACCGGGCCCGTATTTTGGTTCCGGATCCTGGTACATGTTTAATATAGTATTTGAGTGATGTTAGTAAAATTTAGTAAGAAACGGAGGTCATTTGATGTGATTCAGACCCGTAGTTGTGAAATTTGAAACTTTGAAAGTTTTGAGATTTTTCTTAGAAGTCTATGCTAAATTTGTTGGTTAAGATGTTAGTTTGGCGATTTGATCGCATGAGTAAGTCTGTAGGATATTTTTAACATTGTGTGCATTTTTGGTTTGGAGCCCCGAGGGCTCGGGTGAGTTTCGGGTAGGTCCCGGGGTGTTTAGAATTGGAAAATCACTTATGGTGCACCAGTTCTGGTGTGCTTGCACCTTCGAGCCTAGGGCCGCAGGTGCGAACCTTCAGCCGCAGGTGCGGTCCGGCCCTTTTCCGCAAGTGCGACAAAAATTCCGCAGAAGCGGATACACCTCCGCAGGTTCGGCCTTCAGTGCTCTTGCCCATTTTCGCAGGTGCAGCCATTTTTCTGCACCTGCACAAATGCAGGTGCGACCCAGGGGTCGGGCAGTGTGTTTAAGTTATAACTTCATCCGATTTAATTTTCACTTCGTCATAAAAATAGTAGACCAAGGTCGATTTTCTCAAGAGACTTTCTTCCCAAATCATAGGTAAGTGTCCACTAACTAATATCCTTCAATTTCCTAATGATTTTCATAAACTTTTATCAACGTATTGGGGATTTGGGTAGAGTTAGAGCTTTTTGAATATTTGGAATTTAGACCTCGTTTTCAGGTCGAATTTCGAAACTAATTACATATTCGGGCTCGTGGGTGAATGGGTGATCGGGTTTTGATCCGAACCTCGAGTTTTGACCACGCGGACCTGGGGTCGATTTTTGACATTTTAGGAAGAATGATAGAAAATTCATAATTAAGCATTGGGGTTGAATTATTTATCATTTATTGATATTATTAAGCTAATTATGTCTAGGTACAATAGAATTGGAGGCGATCTTAAGGGAAAACGGTAATTGAGGCTTGAGTTGGTCGTGGAATTCGAGGTAAGTGTTTGGCTTAACCTTAACTTGAAGGAATATGTGGTGTGTCCTATTTGCTATGTGTAAGTATCAGGTTCAACTTATATGTGAGGTGACGAGTACCTATACGTTGGTGTCAAGTATTCCCGTGAGTCGAATATTGTGATTTATGTGGTTTTTCGTTAAGTAATACTTCAGTTTCACTTTATAGCTATCCATGTTGGTTGAAATTCCTTGATATTGAATTGTGTCGAGTATTGGTTTCAGTTGAAGACGTTTATGTGAAGTTATACACTAAGTGAGATTAGTTATAGCTGTTCTTTTTCTTTGTCGGGATGGTATTGATTCCACTGTTGGCTCCCTTGCCGGGACGTTATTGTTTTATTTATGTTTACTCCGTTATTTTCCTTGTTGGATTGCTGTCATTTGATGTGTTTGGGTGAGGAAGAGTGTGGAAGCACGAAGGGTGATGTCGTGCGTGAGATTTTGAGTGAATGTTAATGCACGAAGGGTTATGTCGTGCCGATATTGTGATTTTAAAAGCACGAAGGGTGATGCCGTACCATGACATGAGTGATAATTCACGAAGAATAATGTCGTGCCATGATATTGTAAGGTAAAAGAACGAAGGGTGATATCGTGCTGAATATATTGATTCTCATTGTGAGGACGAGAGTAAAAGCACAAAGGGTGATGCCGTGAACTTATTTTTGGATTACTATTTCTGTTGCTTAAATTGATATCTAAATTGTGCCTTATCTCGTTATTTCCATTATTTGATATTTCCTCCCCTCAACATGTTCCCCTTTCCTTTATGCTTAACTGCTTATTCCTCGTTGTATTATTTTTCTCTGTATACTATTAAGCTGCACAGGTTGATTTGGTTGTCGTGTCCTAGCCTCGTCACTACTTCACCGAGGTTAGGCTCGGAACTTACTCAGTACATGGGGTCGGTTGTACTGATGCTACACTCTGCACTTTTGTGTAGATCCTGATACTTGACTCTTCGGACCGTAGATCAGGGTTGCTGCCTTTAGTCAAGTGGAGACTCCGAGGTAGTTTTGCAGACGTCTGCAAGCCTTGGCGTCCTCTCCTATTTCATTTCTGTTATGTTCTTATTTACTTCTGAGGCAGATGTGTATTTATATTTGTTCGGGCTCCTATTTGTAGTATTCATAGATAGTCCGTGAGATTGTGACAATTTTTCTGGGAGTACTTTGGTTCTGGATTTCGTATTAGTAGCCCATCAAGCTGTTGAATTATGTGATCTCGTATTTTATATTCTGTGATTTTCTTATAGAGTCTAGTAAACTGTTAAAGATAAAGAAATAAGGTAGATAATCAGAAATGCTGGCTTGCCTAGTAGGTTCAATGTTAGGCACCATCACGTTCCCGACGGTAGGAAATTCGGGTAGTGACAGGTAGAAATGAGTTACATGGAAAAAAAAGTACCAGAAAGTAATTATTGGCGATCATTCCTACAATGCATAAAGCAGTAGCGGCAAAACACATGACCATCTGAATCTCCAATACCAGCGTAGCAATAATAGCTTGTTTTGCCTTTAAGTAAATCAACTCAATACAAGGCAAAATGACTCCATACAAAGTTGCTGCCAGAAGTGTCATCATAAAACCAAGAATATAGGCTTTACTTGTCACACCCTCTGGTCTATCACCATTAGATCGAACACCCAATAAAACATCACCAACTATCAAGAGAACTATTGCATTGATATAGTAGGGCGTAAACTTCAGCTTCACTATAAAGAAAGCACCTACTGATGTGAAGGCAAGTTGAGCAGCAAGAAGAAGTGAAGAGGGTGACATGGGGATTTTTGATCCTCCCCACGAATAGAGAAAATTATCAACACCAGTGACAATGCCAATAACGAATGATGCAATGAAGATTCTAGGTGTTATGAAGTTAAACTTGGCATTAGAACCTTCTAATTTTCGACAATATAAGTATAGGATGGCAAAAGGTATAAGAGTGAGTGACCATCTAACAGTTTGTAACCAACTCCTAAGCCATATTCTTGAACCTCCCTCAACATAATATAGAAGCATCATTAGCGGACCACCACATATACCAACAACGAGTATTATGCAATTAATCAATAGGAGGATTCTCCTCATATTGATGCTTAATCCTTTATTTTCCATATTTTTTTCAAGAGATTTGGATACTATGTTGGAGTATTTTGCTGCTCGGGTTAAATGGTCTTTTTCTGCAAATATTTGGATTATTGGACCTCTTGGGGTTGCGATCTATTTATAATTGAGAAATCTTTGTAAATCTTTGCAAAGATAGACAAGCATTGTTTGTGCGTCATTTTTTAATTAAATTGCAGCGTTGAATATCTGGGAAAAAGAGTACACCCACCAAGGACTATGCATATAACTTTTCCTTGCACTTGTGAAAAGAAAAATATGAATTCAAATTAACAAAGATGGGACAACCGTGGGTTTTATTTAAGAATTGAATAATTATGAGTAGCCACCCCGCTATATTCCAACTTTGTTTAATTGATTGAATAATATGAGTAGTCAACTTTTGTCTTCTATCTTTCCACCTCCACCTAATAATTATGAGTACTCTTTGATAGATCAAAATTATTGCATCGGTATGTTGATATCTAATTTTACCCTCATATATTTTTTAAATAATATATATACTTTTAAAATAATATTTTATATTATTATTTAATTTACAAAATTTACACGAGCACTTTTTATAATTTTTCATAATTTTAGAGCTTTTAAAAAAAAATTCTTGCATAAAATTACATAAAAATTCAGTAAATTTCCCTTTCAATTGTTTGTGATGACTTAATCATCCAAATTACTATTTTTGCATCCTCATATATGTTTCATAATATTTTTCACTTCATTTCATATAATTATGTTTATATTTTTAAGCTATTTATTTAATTTTACAATAATAGCCTCCTAATTTATAGTATTTTATATTTTTATAATGCTAAATAATTATTTTAAATCATTTCAGTGAATAAAAAAATATTTTTATTTATTTACTAGTTATTATAAATTGAGTGTACTTAAAAGTTGCCCCAAGTTTTTAAGCCAATTTTCGAACCAAAAGGCCCAGTACCTTAGCCCAAATAGCCCCTGCCCAAACCAAATGACCCATTAATCTAAAACTCGTTCGGTACCCATCTCCACGACCCGCTCCGTTCAAAATTTTAATCCTGGTCGTTGATCTCTCAAGATCAACGGCCCTCATTGATCTCCCCTTTTAAATTAACCTCACCAAAACTCTTACTCTTATTTCACCCGCACCCCCCCCCCCCAAATCCTCTCGAACCTTCTCATCTTTTCACAACCCTAGTTGCCGCCTCCAGTTCTTTTCCTAATCCAATCCATCCATGGATTCTTACACTGATTTTTTTACCTTTTTGTAATTATATCGTTGTTACTTGCATAAACATGGTATTACTTGGTACTTGTCTGATTTTTGCAAGTATCAGTCTCCCAAATCAAGAGGGATTGGACCTATTCAGTAATATTGGGACGGTTTTTCATCCATATACGTCTAAGACAAGATTACACGGGTCTGATTTAATAAGATCTATGGCCAGTCCGTGATTCCGGTCAAACTAGGGTTTGCCTGATTTTCTCCTAAATTGATTCTAATCGATTCTGCATGCTCTTCTTTCCTTATTTTGTGTTTGATTGATTATATTTCCTTGTTGTTTGTTCAATTTCTACTACTATATAAACCCCTCCCATAAACCCCTTTGACGGACTTAATAACTGATATTATTCCCACTATTCTCCTCTTTCACTGACTCACTCACTCACTCACTCTATTACACTCGAATATTTTTAAAACTGTTGGTATCTGGGCCGGCTGAAAGCCAATGCCATTAAACGACCTCCTCCGGTGCAAGCACTGCTCGGAGCCCTTCTCGAGGCTCTTGTGATCTCTGAAGCATCGGAGACCTGGGGTTCTTACTATTAAGTTCTTTACTATTCTTTTGCTCGTATAATTTTGCTATTGGTTAGTGCTTTTAACCCTTGCAATGTGAATTTTCTTTTTTTCCTTCTGCATACCTATATGTTTCTGAATTATATTAGTATGATTTAATTTGTAATCCCTGATATTGCACTATTATGATAATGCTCAATACCCATTTGTGATCCTATGATAGTTCAATGCATGAAATAGTTTACTGCTTTGTCCTTAGTTTGTGTTAGGCTAGTATGTGTTCTTCATTATGACCTGCACTTCTATGTTGGTTCTTTATTTTTTTTTTTTGGAATCATTTATGTATCCCTAGCATCTGAATATGTTTCATTTTTGAGCTTCAATGCGTGCCTATTTTGATATGAATCTGACTGTTGTGACTATATGTTGTTAGCTATAGAATTTTCTTCATACCTTTCTTTGGATACTACTACAACTCCATGAAAACCTCCCTCTACTTTGAATGAGTCATTTAGTGTTGAGTCTTGTGTCTAATTGATTGTTCTTTGTATACTAGCTACAACTATATGGAACATTGCTTTAAGGATTACTCTAAATATGTTTCCTTTCTATCTTGATCCCTAGCATCACTTAGGATTTTAAGATAAACATTCCATTTTCCCTCTTATATATGTTAATGAGTAACTAACATACCCTTTACATGTCCTAAGTTTCTGTACTAAGACCTATTCTCCATTATGTTAGGTTTTCATGATATTGACCAAGCTACACCTTTGGTATGTTAATATGATATTTGGGACATTATTAGAACTTTCCTACTAGAACTGTTATTATACTAGATTGACATTTGAAATCCTTCAGGTTGGTGCTCTATTTTATATTTATGTGGCATTGTGCACTCTTTTATATTGAACCTATAATCTTAGAAAAACCTGATTCCCCTGCCTCTTTCAAAATTATTTTATGCCTAATGTGCTACGTGTTTGAACTTGTGATATCAGCCATGTTTTTTGAGTTTTTGTTGATTTTCTTTGCCTGTATGTTCTTTGTTTTATCACCCTGTTAGGTATGCTTCTAAAATATAAGTGTACCTTTTCAAATTCTATCATTTGATACTATTCTCTCACTTTCATTTGTCACCTACCCTATTCTAAAACTACCACCCCTAGCCGGCTGAAAGCCAAGACCATCAAAACTCTCTCTATTGACCTCCCTAGTGTGAGCACTACTCGAGGTCCATTTGAGACCCTTGTGAACTCTGACACACTAGGATTGGGGGTTCTTTGGCCACTCTCTTTACTATTAGGGCTTGGGCTATTTCTAACATGCAAGCTGGTTTGTTGAAATTGTATAGAAAATTTGTGATTGTTTGGATTTGGTCCGAACTCCTCTATGACTGCTAGGCTTGTCATGATGGGCACAGTCCCGTTTGGATTTGGGTATGCTATTTATGAAGAGGAGTCTGCTGAAGGCCCAGTCGTACTGGGTATCTTTTGGGCCTGCTGTAGGCCCACTATAACTTCTTATGTAATTTCTCCTCATTTGGCATGTAATAACTTTGTAATAAACAATTGGGGTATTAGTGAAATTTGGGGACACAAGTATATTCTAATATTTACATAAGGTTAGAAAACATGCTTATAGGATTCGTACGACCCTCTCTTGTTATTTATATCCAACATGGCATATATGCTATTCAGATTTCCATGTACACTAGTAGAAATCATGTCGTTAGGAAATCACACACTCACTCAACCTGTTTACTATCAAAACATAAGCTTAAGTACTATATTTTTCCCCCGTGTATACTGCTATGTGTTATTGAACAACATGCTTATATGATCACTAACCCCTATCTTGAAAATCATGTCTATAAAATCTTAATCGACTAATTAGGTATTGTTATTATTATCACACTGCCTCGCCTAGATAGTATACCTATAGGGATAAAATGTTATGAAAAATCTGGCTTGATTATCAATTGTTACACTGCCTATTATCACTCATGTAATTTTGTTTATGAGATTAGCTTGTCAATGCTGGACTCCCAAACTGTTTCATTGCTTAGTTACGCCACTATTAGAAATCATGTCTATAGGACACTGTAGGCTTTCTAAGGTGCATATTTATAAAATCAGCACTAATAGTTCTAAGTTTACTTCCATCATCGCCTAAGCCATTGAGAGTAATAATGTTTCATATACGATGCTGGAATTCATAATCACCTAGAAACCATGCCTATATGACTTTAAGTCTTAATTTTGAAACTATGCACTTCCTAAACTGTCTGCGTGCATTTGTCTTTATGTGTGGAGGCAAACTTGGGTGTTTATTTGTCTTTACATGAAGTCCTACTTGTTTTGAATGTCGCCTATTTTTTTTAACATTTTGAGCAGCCTAAATAAGGTCTAGAACCATCCAAATAGAGTTCCAAAACCTATTGGACCATAGGTATAAGACGGGTAGTGCACGCATAGGGCACAACTTAGAATTGAATTAGAGCGCTCTTAGGTAAACAACTTTAATACAGTAATCGGGTAGCAGAAGATGATAGTTTATGCCCGTTGAATAATATGAGTAAC
Source organism: Nicotiana paniculata (assembly GCA_005239505.1). Classification (NCBI taxonomy): domain Eukaryota; kingdom Viridiplantae; phylum Streptophyta; class Magnoliopsida; order Solanales; family Solanaceae; genus Nicotiana; species Nicotiana paniculata. The sequence continues at coordinate 86,393 of ML306011.1, forward strand.
ACCCCATCTCAAGGGAGTTAGGAAATATTATTCATGTTGCACAGAGTGATCCTTTAGGCTAAAAAACTTAGGACCCCCCCCCCCCCCCCTCCCCTTTTCCTTCTTTCTTTCCAGTAGAATTGAAATAGTGGTACCCCTCTTTTCAAAATCTTTTTATTATAGAATTCTTAAATTTTGTGCCCTCTTTATCTATTTGATCATATAGACTAATCCATATAATTTAAAGTTCGGTCGGGACCCACAGTTGTGGACCTCGAGGAGTTCCTAACACCTTTTCCCTGAGGTAACTTGATTCCCTTACCCGATCTTTGTTGATGTAGACTAGTTAAACAAGAGTTATTTGCAAATAGGTGCCCTAACGCACCTTAAAAATCATTAGGCGGTGAGTCTCCTCTTTTAATACCCATTTAAAAGAGTTGTCACATGTTGAAACCCGATTTCGCGAGAAAAAGGGGCGAGACACGGTCACCCCCCGAAATTTTGACCCTCCGGACCGTGACGTGCCTAACATTATGTTTGCTGGGCAAGCCAATGTTAGCTATATCTATGTCACGACCCAAAATTACAAGTCTTGATGGCATATAACTCGACCCGCTAGGTAAGCTAACTAACAATAGATACAAGCCAAATAAATATATAAGAAAGTAAAATAGGATTATCTGAATTTAACAAATTTACCCAAGAACTGGTAATATGACACATGAGCTTCTAAAATTTGAAATTTACAAAGCTGGTATGAATAAATATATGTGCTGTTTGAAAGATAAATAAATAGAATAGCAAAACCTAAGCTACCAAGGACAGACGACAGCTATATCCGGAATGCGCGAAAATCTTCTGAATCAGCACCCGATATCACCAGCAGCTCTACTCCAAACATTTGTACACATCGTACAGAAGTGTAGTATCAGTACAACCGACCCCATGTACTGATAAGTATTTTGTCTAACCTCTTTAAAGTAGTGGCGAGGCTTTTAGTTAAAATATGCCTATTGATATAACCTGTACATTAGACTAAAAGTATAAGCAGTTCAAAACATAATAGATAAAAATACCGTACACAACTCTGCGAGGCAGTCAACAATTACTAGCAGGAATCACAGTAGAAGATTTAAAATCTTTCCTGGTATGAGAAGTGTATCCAAGATATCAATTCAAATGGAACGGTAACACCATTCGTGCTTCTATCTCTTCCTATCCATATATAAATAATTTATGTGACAAATCAATTAGAACGGAAACATCCTTCGTGTGTTCAACTCATCCTTCCAAATGTACATATAACAGAACCAACCAGATGACAGAAATACTGATAACATGAATTACATAGTAGGAAAAACGAAAGTATCAACAATGGACAAAGATATACATGTGGGCAACAATAAAAGACTAAGCGGAAGGCACGCGAGTAACAACAACAATTGGAAAACAAAAAATATCAACTTCAATTAACTAGCATATTGGAGGCGTAAGTACCAATATAACAAATAAGAAGGAAACACATACTCTTTACAAGTTAACAAGTAAGAGAGTGAATTACTAGCATGGCGGAAGGCTTATACTAAAGTGCAACATAATAGATACGACATAAGTATAATTGTAAAAGCAAGAAATAGGCATGGTATTTGCATGTTAAGCAAGTAGAAGGTATGAGCAACACAACAATAATTTCGATAGAGATCAATGACAGAACAATAGAAACAAGTCACATCAGATCTATAATTATGAAAATAAAAGTTCGAGGTAAAGATATGAACCTATACATGAAAAGACTGATATCAAACATAATGCATATCCCTGGTCCTCGCCTGCACGAAAACACCCAGTGTGCCATGGCCTCACGATAACCTACAAGCATAAAAATATAAAGCTAATGGCACGGCATCACCCTTCATGCTTTTACTCTCAATAATAAGGTACGACATCACCCTTCGTGCTTATACTCTCAATAATATGGCATGTCATCACCCTTTGTGCTTTACACTCTCCCTCACTTGATAATGTATATACAATGGGACGACATCACCCTTCATGATTTATACTCTTCCTTACCAAGCATATGTATATCAATGACAAACAAGGCAGGAAGCATAAATAACATCAAGGAGAGTGTTTTAACGGATATTCCAAACAAATCTCAATCACAACTTTCCGAGCCAACAATGACTCAATAAACCCTCAAGAACCGTATTATTCAAATACTTTCACAAATCTCACAAATGATCCACAACACAAGTATATAATCTAGTATCTCAAGAAGATCATATGTAGCAATGTATTAATGATTAAGCATAGATATGACCGAATTAGATATATCAATGTATTCTCAGAATTACGTCAAATTTGATAAAGTTATAATAAGCTAAGTCTGGATTTCGAACATTTAATTCCATGTTCTTAGTATCTAAGAGTCAAGTAAGGCATGAAGCAGGATAGTCACCAAATTCTACAAACACAAATGCAACATGATCCACCCCCCGAGTATGATTAACCCTGGCACAAATATATACGCCTGTCACCTTAGATATGTTTAACTCCCGAAGGTAGCAAACAATGACAAATAAGAGGAAAACTTCCTTCAACAAAGTTAGGAAAAATACTTACCTCAATTCGGCTAACTCAACACTCAATTTAACTTTTTTCCTTTACAAATTCGCCCCCAGCCGGCTTAATCTAGCTCATGGCGACTTGAATACATCACATAATGCAAAAGAAAATAATTTCAATTAATAAAGTTGTGATTTTTATTAGATTTCTAAAGTCAACAAAAGTCAAACCCCGGACCCCGCCAGTCAAAACCTGGGTCCAAGGGTAGGTCTTGACTACCCATAGCCTCACGAGTCCAAATATATGCTTAATTTTAAAATCCGAGTCATATTCAACTCTCAAATCCCAAATTTTCATTTTTTAGAAACTTTAAGGAAATCCCCAAATTTTCCCTTGATTTCTCACGAATTTGATGTTAAATCTTATATAAAATCATGAGATATAGATTAGAATTTATTAGAGGTAGTTACCCAATGATTTGGTATGAAAATCATTTCACAAAATTGCCTCTCATCGAAGCTAGGGTTCAAAATATATCAAAATGAATCTAAGTCTCAAAATTCTCTGCACTTAAAACACAGCCCTTGCAAATGCAACCCACGCAAATGCGGATGATATATCGCAAATGCGAAAAAGAAGCTTTCCTGCTAAGGTAATGTCACGACCCAAATTCTAACTCAGGTCGCGATGGCGCCTAACACCGTCGTCAGGCAAGCCAACCATTATCTACTAGTGATTTCAGGTAGTTTACCAAAAACATTTTTCAACACTTGCTTAACTTAGTTTTGAGACATTAAGTAGAAAAAAGATAACTTAGGAAAATTTGATGCAAAATAAATAATCATGAAGTCATAACTAACAATTACATTCCAAAATAAAGTCTACTAGCGTGTGTGCCAGGAACTAGTGTCACAAGTCTACAGGAATCTAGTAGAGTAATATCAAAAGAATGAAAGTTTGTCCTACTGTCTAGGTAAGTATAGACAGAAGTAACAAAATAATAGCTCCAAAGTGCTGCTGGAAATCGTCAAGAAGAGCAGCTCACCGTGAAGCCTCGACCAGTAAAAACTCAGTAACGAGCTCCAGACTGGAACCCAGATGCACCTGCCTCAGAACCTGTACAATTAAGTACAAAGCATAGCATGAGTACATAAACAATATGTACCTAGTAAGTTTCCCGCCTAATCTCGAAGAAGTAGTGACGAGAGGTCGACTTGACACTTACTAGGGTCGAAACAGTGTATTTAGGAGATAATTTCAAAGAGGACAACAAGTAAGCATGAATAGTAAGAAAATAAACATCGAATCATAATAAAATACAAATATGTAGTGAAGCATCAACTTACAAGTTTTCAAATCGATCCTCCAGGATAATTCACCGCTCAACAATCATAATGAATATCACGAAAATAGCATGCGCATAGTGGAATAAGGACATTTAGCCTGGGCCAACATAATAATAATAATAAATGTGCGCTGCCGAAGGATATAAATACTCCGCTCGCGGGATATAAATTGTGAAGCGGTCGCATGCAAACACAACATCATTCTTTCAATTATTTTCAAATAATAATTCCTTTAAAACATCAAATTCTCGGTTTTCTTATAAACAAAGTTGCATACAATTAAGTTATAAAGCATATAACTCAAGTTAGTAGAATCACATGGCATGGTGTGGGCCTAACTACCTGAACATAACGATAATAGTCACTACGCACGGGCTCTCATCACCTTGCACGTACGTAGTCCCCCACAACAATGACACATACTCATTTACTTCGCCTACGGGGAAAATTCCCTCTTACAAGGTTAGAAAGGACACTTACCTCGCGTCAAGTTTACTTCCCGGGTCAAGAATGCGCTTGAAACTCAAAATTCGTCACCCAAGGACTCGAAACTAGTCAAATATTACATAAATAAATAAATCTATACTCGAAAATATGAAATTTCCCTATTTAAATGATTTTTCAACTTAAACTGCAAAATCCCAAAATACGCCCCCCAGCCCCACATGCTCGGATTCCGGAAATTTTTGAAGGAAACTATAACCCATGGCCTAAGGATCAATATTATATAGTTTTTGTTTGATTCTTCAACAAATTCCTTAGTAATTTCCCATTTTTGTCAGAAAGCTAGGTTTTTACTCTAACCCATGGTTTCAATTAATTGCGGTGTGAATCTACCTAACAATTTAAGTAATAAGCTAAATTCATAGTAGGAATTACTTACCTCACAGTAGCTATGTCAAATACCCTCCTTGCATGCTCTCAAAATTGCCCAAGAATGAAGAAAAGTGGTCAAAATGGCTAAGTCCCGTGTTTAAAACGAAGTGCACTGCCTACAGGCTTTTCGCACTTGCGGCTCGAGGAACGCACCTGCGGTCTTGCATCTTTGAGAAAAGTCTCGCACCTGCGGAGAAGGGTAAGGGGGCCTGGTTTCGCACCTGCGGAGCGGAGTCCTCATCTGCGAGAAAAGTCTCGCACCTGTGGAGAAGGGGAAGGGGGCCTGGTTTCACACATGTGGAGCGGAGTCCGCATGTGCGGCTCCGCTTCTGCAGAAAGGGTTCCACACCTACGAAATTTGGCAACCCCTCAGGAGTTGCACCTGCGAGACTGGGACGGCAGGAGCGGTCTCGCACCTGCGACGTGACCTCTGTAGGTGCAGTCGCACCAGATCTGGTGCACCAGCAGTCATTTTAGGCTGGTTTTTGCCTCGCTCGTTGCCGGAATGGCATCTGGGCCCACTCGAGACCCCGTCCAAATATACCAACAAGTCCTAAATCATAATACGGACTCGCTTGAGCCTTTCTAATGTCCGAAACGGGGATAAATCTACAAATCATACCCCAAAACCTATTGGATCAAACTTAAGAACTTCAAGTTCTTTGAATTCACCAACAATACGCCGAACCTATCTACACTACTCGGAATGACACTAAATTTTTCAAGCAATTCATAAATGACATACAAAACTATTCTCGGTCTCGGAATTCCGTTTGGATCTCGATAACACAAAAACATATTCCAAACCTCAATTTGAACTTAAGGAAATTCTTATTTCACTATTTGGCGCCGAAATGCCCCTGGGTCATCCAAAACCCGTTCCGAACACTCGCCCAAGTCTGAAATCAACATATGAACCCACCGGAACCCTCGAATCTCGATTCCTGGGTCGTTTACTAAAAATGTTGACTGAAGTCAAACTTGGCCTTTAAGACCAACCTTAAGGAACTAAGTGTTCCTATACCACTCCAAACTCCTCTAAACCTCGAACCACCCGTCCCCGCAAGTCATAAATCAATAAAAGCAACTACGGGAAGCCTCATTTAGGGGCACGGGGTCCTAGAACACAAAATGACCGATCGGGTCGTTATATTCTCCACCTCTTAAACAAACGTTCGTCCTCGAACGGGTCTAGAGTCATACCTAGAGTGCTGAATAGGTGTGGATACTATTTCGTATGTCCTCCTCGGAAACCAAAGTCGCCTCCTCGACTGGTGGGCCCCTCCACTGGACCTTTACGGCAGAAACCCTCTTAGACCTCAACTGACGATCATACCTGTCAATGATAGTAATTGGCTCCTCCTCGTAACCCAACCTCTCATCTAGCTGAATGGTACTAAAATTTACCACGTGAGAGAAGTCGGCGTGATACCTCTGGAGCATGGACACATGGAAGACCGGATGAACCCCTGATAAACTGGTAGGAAAAGCAAGCTCATAAGAAACCTCCCCATCTCGTCTCAACATCTCGAATGGGCCTATAAACCTCGGGCTCATATTTCCCTTCTTCCCAAACCTCATAATACCATTCATCGGCGAGACCTTCAATAAAATCTTTTCACCCTGCATAAATGATACATCATGCGCCTTCCGATCCGCGTAACTCTTCTGTCTGGACTGTGTCGTACGAAGTATCTCCTGAATCAACTTCACCTTCTCCAAAGCATCCTTCACCAGATCGGTTCTATATAGTTTAGCATCGCCAGGATCAAACCACCTGATAGGAGATCCACATCGCCGACCATACAAGGCCTCAAATGGAGTCATCTCAATGCTGGACTGATACCTATTATTATAAGGAAACTCGACCAAAGGCAAGAACTTGTCCCACTGTCCTCCAAAGTCAATCGCACATGCTCTGAGCATGTCCTCCAATATCAGAACTGTCCGCTCAGACTGCCCCTCGGTCTGAGGGTGATATGTTGTGCTGAGCTCTACCCGGGTGCCTAACTCACTTTGTACGGCTCTCCAGAAGTGCGAGGTGAACTGAGGACCTCGATCTCATACAATGGACACGGGCACAACGTGCAACCGAACTATCTCCCGAATGTAGATCTGGGCCAACCTCTCAGAAATGTAAGTGGTAGCTACTGGAATGAAATGTGCCGACTTTGTCAACCTGTCCACAATAACCCAAACCGCATCCACCTTCCGCAAGGTCCGAGGAAACCCAACTACGAAATTCATAGTGATGCGCTCCCATTTCCACTCAGGTATAGGCATCTGCTGAAGTAGGCCTCCTGGCCTCTGGTGCTCATATTTAACCTGCTGGTAATTCAGACATCTAGCCACATACTCCACTATGTCTTTCTCCATCCGTCTCCACCAGTAGTGTTGCCTCAGGTCACGATACATCTTCGTGGCACCAGGATGTATAGAATACCGTGAACTGTGAACCTGCTCTAGAATCCTCTCCCTCAGGCCATCAACATTAGGGACACAAAAGCAACCCCGAAGTCTCAGAACACCATCCTCGCCAATAGAAACCTCCTTGGAACCACCTTGAACCACTGTCTCCTTAAGATCCACCAAGTGCAGATCATCATACTGCCGAGTTTTGATCTCCCCCAATAATGAAGACTGAGCCATCATGCATGCAAGAACCTGACTGGGCTCGGAAAGGTCCAACCTCACCAGGAGATTAGCCAAGGACTGAATGTCAAAAGCTAGAGGTCTCTTCTCTGCTGAAATGAAAGCCAAACTACCCATAATCTCTGCCTTCCTACTTAAGGCATCTGCTACCACGTTGATGATAAAGAATGGTGATGTCATAATCCTTCAGCAACTAAAAACCTGCTGCCTCAAATTGAGATCCTTCTACTTGAACAAGTGATGCAAACTGGGATGATCTGTATAAACCTCACAAGGCACCCCATACAAGTAATGCCTCAAAATCTGAAGAGCATGAACAATCGCCGCCAACTCTAGATCATGCACAAGGAATTCTTTTCATGAACTTTCATCTGTCGTTAAGCATATGCAATAACTCGCCCCTCCTACATCAACATACAACCCAAACCAACGCGTGAAGAATCACAATAAACCGTATACATCCCAGAACCGGAAGGCAACACTAGGAGTGGTGTTGAGGTCAACGTTGTCTTGAGCTTCTGAAAGCTCGCCTCACACTTGTCGGACCATCGAAATGGGGCATTCTTTTGGGTCAATCTAGTCAGAGGGGCTGCAATGGATGAAAAGCCCTCCACAAATAGGAGATAATAACCTGCTAGAATACACTCGATCTGATAAACCCCTTAGCCAATAACTCCTCGAGTTAACCTGCTAGAATACACTCGATCTGATAAACCCCTTAGCCAATAACTCCTCGAGTTGTTCTTTCAATTCCTTCGGAGCCATACGATATGGGGGAATAGATATGGGCAGGGTGCCCGGAGCTAAGTCAATGCAGAAATCAATGTCACGATCCGGTAGCATGCCTGGAAGGCCCGAATGGAATACACCATCAAACTCTCAGACTACTGGCACTGAATCAATCATCGGAGACTCAGCGGTGGTGTCCCGCACATACGCAAGATAAGCCAAACAACCTTTCTCGACCATATGTAGAGCCTTCAAGAAAGGCATGACCCGACTAGTGGCACTAACTGAGGAACCTCTCCACTCCAATCTCGGAAACTCCGGCATGGCTAGAGTAACAATATTGGCATGACAATTTTGAATGGCATGATAGAGAGATAGCCAATCCATGCCCAGGATAACCTCAAAATCAACCATGTCAAACAAAAGGAGGTCCGTTCTTGTCCCGAACCCACAGAATGTAACCACACAGGACCGATAAATCCGGTCCACAAACACAGTATCGCCCACGGGAGTGGACACATAAATAAGAGTACCCAAGGACTCGCAAGGACTATCCAGGGAATGAGAATATAAGGTTGATACATATGAATAAGTGGACCCTAGATCGAATAATACCGATGCATCTCTACCGTATACTAAAATAATACTTGTGATCACGGCATCTGAGGCCACTGCATCTGATCTGGCCCGAATAGCATAGAATTTGGATGGAGCGGCGGATGAATCACCTCCACCTAAATAAATAGGAGCTGACTGCGCTCCCCCTGCCTGGCCTCCACCTCTGGGACGACTCCTACCAGCCTGCCCTCCACCTCTGGGTGGCCGAACCGCTGGTGCTGACCTCATATGTTGGTGACCCTGCTGCACTGCCTTGCCCTAAAGCCTGTGACAATGCCTCTTCATGTGACCTGGATCCCCACACTCATAATAACCGCCTGGCTCCATGGCCTGTTGCCCTGGAGGACGGTAGGATCTCTCTAGCATAACACTGAAATAAGGACTAGTAGACCCCTGATGACCAGAATACCCGCTAGAGGAACCCCGAATAGCTGGCGGGCAGTAAGAACTCCTCGGCATGGCGCTGAAATAAGGCATCGCCGGGACACCTCGTGGAGGAAGTGATAGTGCTGAATATAGGGGCCTACTGGGCTGGCCCCTACCAAATTGACCTCTGCCCCTAGCTGAAGCACCTGTGAAATCCCCGGAAAATCTAGCTCTCTTATCCTGCTGACCCCGCTCTTTTCTCCTCGACCGATAACCCTCGATCCAGTGAGCAATCTCTGCCACAAGCTGATAGGGAGTCCCCGTCTCCACCTCTCGGCCCATGTCGGCCCTAATACATAGATGCAACCCAGCTACAAATATCTGCACTCTCTCTGCATCAGTAGGAAGTATCATGAGTGCGTGACGAGCTAGCTCAGAAAACCTAGCCTCGTAGTCGGTCACTGGCATCTGACCCTGCTCCAGCTGCTCAAACTAATATCGCATCTCTTCCCTCTCAGAGGGTGGAATATATCTGTCCAGGAATAACTGGGTGAATTTCTCCCAAGTGATGGGAGGATAATCTGCCGGTCTGCCAAGAATATAGGACTGCCACCATCTACGGGCCCTGCCCTCTAGCTGAAAAGTAGTGAAGTCAACTCCTTGAGACTCCAGTATCCTCATGTTGTGCAGTCTGTCCCTGCACATATCAATAAAGTCATATGCGTCCTCATGACGCTAACCTGCGTAACCAGGAGGGTGCAATCTGGTCAATCTTCCTAATAACTTCTGCGGATCACCGTCCACAGCTGGTCTGGGCTCAGGTGTTGCTGCTGCTACTGGCTGAACCCCGCCCACGGGCAGTGTACCCGGGGTCTGATATATTGTTGCTGCATGTCCAGCGGCCTGTGCAGTAGGGGTCTGTGCTCCCCCTCCCGCCTGAGACGTGGCCAGATCTGCTGGAAATAAACCAACCTGAGTCATGGTGTCCATGAACCGCATCATACGGTCCATGACCTCCTGAAATCCTGACGTTATCGTAAAGTCCAAAGGGGCAGGGCCTGCTGCGGGCACCTCTCTCTGCTTCTCAGTGATGGGATCCTCTACTGGATCCGCTGGGGGTGCGGTTGGTACAGTCCTAGGACGCCCTCGTCCCTTACCTCAGGCCGGTGCCCTCCCCCGGCCTCTGCCACGACCTCGGATGACGTGGGTAGCGGCCCCTCCCGGGTCCGGAACATCGCCTGCTCGCATCCTCACAACTTGTGGGAGAATAGCAGAGTTAGATTTAGTATACCATCAACTGCACGATAGAAGATGAATAAAGAGAGATTTCCTAACACCCTATAGCCTCCCGATGATAAATACAGATGTCTCCGTACCGATCCGCAAGACTCTATTACGTTTGTCCGTAACTTGTGAGAGCTACGTGAACCAAGAGCTCTAATACCATGTTGTCACGACCCAAATTCTAACTCAGGTCGCGATGGCGCCCAACACCGCTGACAGGCAAACCAACCATTATCTACTAGTGATTTCAGGTAGTTTACCAAAAATATTTTTCAACACTTGCTTAACTTAGTTTTGAGACATTAAGTAGAAATGGATAACTTAGGAAAATTTCATGCAAAATAAATAATCATGAAGTCATAACTATCGATTACATTCCAAAATAAAGTCTACTAGCGTGTGTGCCAGGAACTAGTGTCACAAGTCTATAGGCATCTAGTAGAATAATATCAAAAGAATGAAAGTTTTTCCTACTGTCTGGGTAAGTATAGAAAGAAATAACAAAAGAATAGTTCCAAAGTGCTGCTGGAAATCGCCAAGAAGAGAAGCTCACCGTGAAGCCTCGACCAGTAAAAACTCATCAACGAGCTCCGGACTAGAAACCAGATGCACCTACCTTAGAACCTATACAATTAAGTACAGAGCGTAGCATGAGTACATAAACAATATTTACCCAGTAAGTATCCCGCCTAATCTCGAAGAAGTAGTGACGAGAGGTCGACTTGACACTTACTAGGGTCGAAACAGTGCATTTAGGAGATAATTTAAAAGAGGACAACAAGTAAGCATGAATAGTAAGAAAATAAATATCGAATTGTAATAAAATCCAAATATGTAGTGAAGCATCAATTTACAAGTTTTCAATTCGATCCTCCAGGATAATTCACAGTTCAATAGCCATAAACAATATCAGGAAAATAGCATGTGCATAGTGGAATAAGGACATCCAGCCTGGGCCAGCATAATAATAATAATTGTGCACTGTCGAAGCGTCGAACGACGCGAACCATAGATGCATCTATCAACCTGTTGTGGCGTACGGCCCGCTCCCATGAGAGTAGGGGAAAGAAATACTCCGCTCGCGGGATATAAATTGTGAAGCGGTCTCATGGAAACACAACATCTTTCTTTCAATTCTTTTCAAGTAACAATTCCTTTAAAACATCAAATTCTTGGTTTTCTTAAAAACAAAGTTGCATACAATGAAGTTATAAAGCATATAACTCAAGTTAGTGGAATTCACATGGCATGGTGTGGGCCTAACTAGCTAGACATAACAATAATAGTCACTACGGATGGGCTGTCGTCACCTCGCACGTACGTAGTCCCCCGCAACAATGGCACATACTCATTTAATTCATCTATGGGAAAATTCCCTCTTACAAGGTTAGAAATGACACTTACCTCGCGTCAAGTCTACTTCCCGGGTCAAGAATGCGCCCGAAACTCCAAAATCTAAGAATCATACCCCAAAACCTATTGGATCAAACTTAAGAACTTCAAGTTCTTTGAATTCACTAACAATACGTCGAACCTATCTATACTACTCGGAATGACACCAAATTTTGCAAGCAAGTCTTAAATGACATAACAGAACTCTTCCTGGTCTCGGAATCCCGTTTGGATCTTGATAACACAAAAACATATTCCAAACCTCAATTTGAACTTAAGGAAATTCTTATTTCACTATTTGGCACTGAAATGCCCCTCGGGTCATCCAAAAACCATTCCGAACACATGTCCAAGTCCGGAATCAACATACGAACCCGCCGGAACCCTCAAATCTTGATTCCTGGGTTGTTTACTAAAATTTTTGACTGAAGGTAAACTTGGCCTTTAAGGCCAACCTTAAGGAAATAAGTGTGCCTATACCACTCCAAACTCCTCAAAACCTCGAACCACCCATCCCTGCAAGTCATAAATCAGTGAAAGCAACTACGGAAAGTCTCATTTAGGGGCACGTGGTCCTAGAACACAAATAGACTGGTCGGGTTGTTACAGGTAACTTCGCAAATGCAAAATGGGGGCCATCGCAAATGCAGATGATATATCACAATAGCGGGGAAAAAAGCTTTCCTGCTAAGGTAACTTCGCAAATGCAAAATGGGGGCCATCACAAATGCGAGCGATTCTTCGCAAAAGCGGTCTCCTGCCCAGCAACCCAGGTTCGAAAATGCGAGGCTACTTCGCAAATGCGATAGCCGCATTTGCAACGAAAATATTGCAAATACGATGACACCAGAACCAGCTCTAAAAATTTAAACAAAAACAATCCGAAACCAATTTAAAACTCACCCAAGCCCCCGACGCTCCAAACCAAACACCCGCACGAGTCTAAAAACACAACACGAACTCGTTCGAGCGATCAGGACATCAAAATAACCTCTAGAATCACGAATGGGACACCAAAACGCATGAAGATCAAAGAAATCTTCAAGAACTTCTAGAATCGCAACCAAACATCCGAACCATATCAAATCAACTCCGAATGGTGCCAAATTTTGCAGACAAGTCACGTTTCCCATTACAGACCTACTCCAACTTCCAGAATCGGAATCTGACCCCGATATCAAAAAGTCCACTACCGGTCAAACTTCCCAAAAATCCAACCTTCGCCATTCCAAGACTAGTTCAACTACGGACCTCCAAATTACAATCTGGATGCACTCTTAAGTTCAAGATCAACTAGCTGAGTTAACGGAACTGACGAAATTCTATTCCAAGGCCTCTAATTACCGAGTAGAGTGCAAATGCTCAAAACGACCAGTCGGGTCGTTATAATTTATTAACCATTTGAAATAATTTTTTCCAAATTAAAAGACAAGAATGAAACTAAATAGTTTGCAATAAGTAAATAAGTTAATAAGTGACGAAATCCAAATAAACATCCCAGAACTGGTGTCACGAGTACATTAGCGTCTAAGATACTACTGATAATGGTATGAAATAAACATAAATGTCTGAATCAAATAAACAACGAAAAGAAGTTGAAGGGGACTTTAAGGCTGCAGATGCCATGCAGCTATACCTCAAGTCTCCTCTGAATAGCTGGATTCGAAGCTAGTCTACTGAACGCCCCTGGAACCAAACCTGGTATCTGCACAAGAAGTGCAGAGTGTAGTATGAGTACAACTGACTCATGTACTCTGTAACTGTCGAGCCTAACCTCGATGAAGCAGTGACGAAGCTAACGCGATTCACTTACATTAACATGTACGTAATAATAATAATAAAAAAAAAATAATAATAATAATAATAAAAATAAATTAATAATAATAATAGTAATGATAATAATAATGATGATAATAATAATAATAATAATAATAATAATAATAATAATAATA
>ML306013.1:0-30937 GCA_005239505.1 Nicotiana paniculata
ATTGCAGAATCCTATGATGGTTGGAGGATGTTCTTCGATGGAGCAGCAAACTTCAAGGGAGTCTGTATTGGAGCAGTCGTAGTATCCGAGACTGGTCAGCATTATCCGATATCCGCCAAACTCAGGTTCCCTTGCACCAGCAACATGGCCGAGTAAGAAGCCTGCATCTTGGGGCTCAATATGGCCATTGACATGAACGTCCAAGCACTGTTAGTGATCGGTGATTCAGACTTATTGGTACATCAGGTACAAGGAGAATGGGCAACAAAGAATTCCAAGATACTGTCGTATTTGCACCACGTACAGGAATTAAGAAAGAGGTTCACAAAGATAGAGTTCCGACACGTCCCCATAATCCAGAATGAGTTTGCCGACGCATTAGCTACTTTGTCCTCAATGATCCAGCATCTGGACAAGAATTTCATTGGCCCTATTTCCATAAAGATCCATAATCATCCATCTTAATATGCCCATATCGAAGAAGAAGCAGACGTAAATCCTTGGTTTCATGATATCGATAAGTACTTGGCAAAAGGAGAATACCTCGAGCTTGCAAATTCCACTCAGAAACGCACACTTCGGAGATTGTCCAACAATTTCTTCCACAGCGGAGGAATCGTGTATAGGAGGACTCCCAATTTGGGGTTATTAAGGTGTGTTGACGCAAAAGAAGCATCAAAACTGCTGGAAGAAATTCATGATTGGACCTATGGCCCACATATGAACAGTTTTTTTTAGCAAAGAAAATACTCCGAGCTAGTTACTTTTGGATGACTATGGAAACAGACTGCATGCAGTATGTTCGGAAGTGCCACTGCTGCCAGATACATGGGGATATGATAAAGGTGCCTCCAAGTGAGCTCAATGCGACAAGCTCACCATGGTCGTTCGTCGCTTGGGGTATGGACGTTATTGGACCAATTGAGCCTGCCGGTTCTGATGGCCACAAGTTCATTTTGGTCGCCATTGACTACTTCACTAAATGGGTCGAAGCGGCGTCCTACAAAGCAGTTACTAAGAAAGTCGTGGCCGACTTTGTCCGCGACCGCATTGTTTGTCGGTTCGGAGTTCCAGAGTCAATCATCACCGACAATGGTTCTAATCTCACAGTGACTTGATGAAAGCTATGTGTGAAAGCTATTTCATACGGACAAGTGAAAAATTTTTTCTCTCTGTCTTCAGAGGCTATTGTGATCTGGTTGTACCCCGAATATCCATCCAAGAAACAGAAGTGAGACCGCCCAGTCAACCTGTCCAACATTTGGTCAATAAATGGCAAGGGGAAATGGTCCTTCTGGGTGGTTGTGTTCAATTTCTGATAATCTATGAAAATCCGCCACCCCATGACTATACGAGTCGAGATCAATTCGTTGTTCTCATTTTGCATGACTGTCATTCCTACCTTCTTCGGCACACACTGAACAGGGCTGACCTAGTTGCTGTCAGAGATTGGGAAGATGATACCCGCATCTAGCCACTTGATCACTTCTTTCTTCACCACCTCTTTCATTTTTTGGGTCCAGCTCTCGTTGATGTTCTCTGGAAGGTTTGTGCCCCTCTTCCAAGAGAATCTTGTGCATGCAGAAGGCTGGGCTGATGCCCTTTATGTCTGTCATGGTCCAACCTATGGCAGTCTTACATTCTTGTAACACCTGTAAGAGTTGCTCTACCTGCACAGCTAGCAAACCAAATGATATAATGACAGGTAAAGTAGAATTAGGCCCTAAGAAAGCGTACCTAAGGTGAGCTGGAAGCGATTTCAGGTCCAACTGCGGTGGCTCCTCGATCGATGGTTTTGCAGGTAGTGTTGCTCTTTCTTCTAAATGTAGGGGCTCGAACTGGGGTTCTCTTTTCCAGAACCATTGACCCTTAAGGGACATGATCCACTTTGCCAACCCTTCACCATCCATCTCTTCCAAATTCATCAAACAGACTACTAGAGGATCTTTGACAGTAAGGATCTCATTCTCCTCTTGTAGTATTACATCCACAGCCTCCACTAGTGAGCAATTTGCAAATTCGTTAGGTCTCTTCATAGACTGTTGAACATTGAATATTATTTCTTCATTATTCAGCCTCATTTTCAACGGCCGTTTTTCAGTGGCTAAAAATGGCCTTTCTAGAATGATTGGTATCTCTTCATCCACTTGACAGTCAAGAATAACGAAGTCTGCAAGGAATACAAACTTCCCCACTTGAACAAGCACATCATCAAGAATTCATGTCGGTCTTTTGACTGTGCGATCAGCCAGTTGCAGCAACATTGAGGTCAATCTAGCTCTGCTAATGCCTAGTTTTGTATAGATTGCCAAGGGCATCAAGTTTATACTGGCTCCCAAGTCACACAATGTTTTAGCAAAAGCATAACCCCTAATGGTGTATGGGATAGTGAAACTACTTGGATCAGACATTTTTTGAGCCATAGGTCTTGTCACTACCGCGCTGCAGGTCTGCGTCAGAGTTACAGTGGACAGGTCATGGAAGTCAAATTTTTGCGACATCAGGTCCTTCATCATTTTTGCATACCCTGCCATTTCTCTCAAAGCATCCATCAGTGGAATATTCATTTGAATTTGTCTAAGCATTTCCACGAATTTCCTGTATTGATCATCTTACTTTTGTCTTGCCAACCTCTAAGGGAATGGCGCAGGAGTCAACCACTGCCCACTGCTTTGTGTCTTTTCTTTGCTGGAAGCTTTTTCTATCACCCATTCTGGGAGTTATTCACCTTCCTTCTCCTTAACCTTGTCAACATGTGCCTGTTCAATTACAACCTCGGTGAGCTCTACTGATTCGTTGGTCTCTAATGTCATTGGAGAAGTTGGCGTTGTCTCTCTCCTAGATTGAGCAACTTCTTTCTCTCTATCTAACTCCCTTCCATTCCTGAGACACACTGCCATTAGCTGATTTGGTTTCTGCTCATTTGGATTGATGTTTGTATCTGCAGGCAACGTTCCTTATGGGCGATTGTTCAAGGCCATATATAGCTATCCTATTGAGTTTTAATGCCTTTGATTGCCGAATCATGTGCAACTAAATTTTCTTGCATCTTTCCATTTGTCCCAGTGAGTTGTTGCAGCATGCACCTGATTTCTATCATGTTACTGTCCTACTGTTAATGAGGTGGTTGGTAGGCCAACTGTTGCTGGTACTGATGATTATAGCCCTGCTACCTTTTGTGTCTGACTTGGCCTTGTGTTCGTGCTCCTCCTGGATTGGGGTTGTGTTGTGGCTGGTTTGGCCTGCACTTCTGGTTTGGTGTTGGTCCCCATTCCTACCCACCTTGCCTCTGACCTCCAAAATTATTGACATAATTCATGTCTTCTCTGAAGCCCTGGTTGTCATTCTCTCCACTCCAAGAGCACACATACGACTGATTCATGCAGGGAGTGCATAAGCCTCCATTTGTAGTATCAACAATGTGCACCTGCTTCGTACCCATCTTGTCAATTTTCTTTGTCAGTAAGCTCGTCTGGGTCATGAGAGTAACTATGTTTTCTGCATTGGAATTGTTTGGGTCAAGAGCCACAGAATGCACTATTGGAGTGAGTGTCGTACCTCTCGTCATCCAGCCTGAATTTTGAGACACCTTGTCAAGAAGAATTTTACATTCTATGAATGTTTTACTCAAGAATGCACCCTCATCTGAAGCGTCTACATTAACCTTCAGACTGTTTGTCAAACCCATGTAGAATCTTTGTCCCAGCATCTGATCTGGAATGCCATGGTGTGGGCACTTCACTCCGCAGTCACTGAGAATGGGAACAGTAAGAGCTTAATTGCTTCAGGAGTCACATTTGGCTGTCTTTGAGTGACACAAATTGAAAGGAAGTTCTTCAGATGTTGTTGTGGGTCTTTGATGTATGACCCAAAAAACAGCCCCTTATTCTACAACAGATGTAGCATGTTGTTGGTGATCTAGAATGTCTCCGCTTGTATCTGAGAAACTGTAATTACGGTGGCCAGGTTATCAGCAGTTGGTTGTGACCAATCATAAAGAGAAGCTTTCGGCACAAGAGGTGCCACCATCCATTTTTTGGGTCAACGCGATCATTTCTAATGTTTCCGATGATGTTGTCCACTTCGTCCATTTCAATTTCGAGTTGGTCTTTTTGTTTTAATTGTTTGTCCTTTTTGTTAGCCCGATTCAATGCCCTGAATGCTTTCTCAGGATCTGAGAGTCCTTCAAAAAGTTCACCAGTCCTCAAGGAGCTTCTAGGCATGCACCTGAGTCAAAGAAGAGTTCAAACGTGATAATTTCAGTGGAAAAATTTTAACACCGTAGAAAATTGATCTAAACTAAAAATCCTAGCCATATAAAAAGGACTAAGTAGTCGCTGCAAATATAATCTGGTCCAAGTAGTCGAATCCCACAAGGAACTAACCTATTTACTACAACTTTTAACAACGCTAATGATAAGCTCAGACAATTTATGGATGCAAGATTTTTAATGGATAATGATTATAATTTATTTAACTAAAAAAATGGCAATTAAACTAGCAATAATCAAGAATAAAGTTGACTTCAATGGTAAGAGGGTCTAGGGCTATTGATTTTCCCAATTGCCGAATTCCTGACACATTAGCTATAATATAGCCGTAACACTCTATAAGGATGTTGAGTTCTGGGCTACCGTAATTATCTCTCAATCAATTACGATAATTTACTAGAAGCATTCTCTTGAACTAGTCTAGCTAAAAATTTATACAACTCCGAAATATCCCACCAAAGCTTCGCTATCTCTAACCCCGCTTTTAAATTCAAGTAATTAATCTCTTAACTTATCCAAAAGTGTTGTTGTTCAACAACAATCTAACCAAGTGTTCTTTCTCAAGCAACACAAGATAACTAGACACGATTAATCAAGGGCTCTTTCAATTAATCACAAGACAACACATAGTTGAACAATCATAGAATAAAGGCGGCTCAATTATATCAAAACAGAGCCAAGACTTCATCCAACAATTGGTTCCATCAACCCTAGATGACGGGTTTATCTACTCATAATAATAGATAAAAATTCACTATAAAAGTCATAATCAACAATAGAATTAAGATGAAGAAGAAGAAAACTCTTACGGAAATTCTCTATCTTCTTCCTGTGTTCTTGCCTCCAAAAATCTCCTAAAAACATCTATTTTTTTCTTCTAGATGAATTAGGCTTCGTATAGGTTTAGGTTAGTCGCCTTTAAAATTACATAACTGACCCTGGGTTATTGGTCTCCGTCAGCACGTCCGCGGCCGCGATTCAACCGCGGATTTCACCCAGTGCACTGTCTTCAGTGCGCGGCCAATGCACGGTCAATCCGTGGCCGCGCACCTTGGGGGGGACTTCGCCGCTTGCTTTTCTTTCTCCTTTTCGACTGTGCTAACCTCCGATTGGCCTTTCACGCTCCATATTGACTCCAAAACACTCTTTATCTTCTTCATAGCTCGAAGTGGCTCCTGCAAAGCACAAAATTCTTAATTAGAGCATTTTGTTGTCTTTTAGCATTTAAATATCAATAAAGTGCGGCTAAATTAGAGTGTAAATAGTATTTAAATTACATAAATATAGCCTACTATCAAGGGTGTAGGTACTTTGGTTCTTTATTATTTTTCCCAAGTCACTTTGATTTTTCAATTTGTATTTTACATTAGTTTAGTTCCGGACAAGCAGTTTAAACAAGTGTTTGACTATCATTTATGTTTTATAGCTTTACTATGCTTTTACTTTATATATTTAATTTATTCTTATTTGGTGTTTCCAGATGTGATAATTGAGCCACAGTTCTAAATTGAATTGAAAGAGCTGGATGACTGCCTAGTTGAATTTCTTAATGACGATATCTGGTGGGAAAGATATGTATATATATATATATAATTTTACTTTTAAATTTTCTTCAAACCGTTTCACTGTAAGATCGAAAAAGTTATGTAGAATAAAATTTTTATTTTCAAAAATATGAATCATAAGTTTTCCTAAAAATGCAAGTTGGCATTTAGAGACCTTTTTCCTGTTTATTTTGAATAAATATGTCTGAGTGAAACTTCCATCGTCATAATTGAGAATCTAGATGGTGATTGATGAAATCACGAAATCTACACAGTTTAAGAGGATATATCTTCTATAATATAGTTGAGAAAGTGTAGTGTCTCATTTTTGTAAAGAGAAAGTAAAGTGCCTCGCCCTGGCATTCTGGTCTGATGGCAATGGTTGCAAATGCTGGCAGGCCATTCAATAAATAGAACTTATTCGGAGCTAAGTCCATATCCCCAAATTGACTGCCAGGGAAAAGGCCAAATTTTCTGAATTTCATTCTCTCCAGAGAGAGAATTTGTTTCATGATTGACGTTAGGCAAATAAATAAAATACTCTCGGGAGAAATTGTCACAAAATTCTGTTTAATCTTGCTTAGTATTTTGAGACGATGGGTTCATGTTGATCGACGATAACAATATCGGGTACCTCTGTAATATATTTAATACTACTTAAATATGTTTTCAAGAGAGAGAATGTCTTTTGACGTAGTTGCATCTCTTGTCCGTAAAGCGTTGTCTCCCTATTTTTTTTGTTCCATTCTCAAGTCCCTGGAACTTGTGTTGGTCCACAAGGGATAATATCAACCTCTTGACGTCAATTCTATCTGTTATGGAAGGATGGTAAAGCTGATGCTACTTTAGGATAAGAGTAGGTTTTCATAACTTCTTCGCCCCGTAAACCTACAGTTTCATATTGTTCTATCGGTTGGTGGGCATAGTTTTTTATCTTTTTTTTTTGGACAAAGCTTATCTTATATCCAGCTTTAACCCTAACATTGTACTGCCCTTGACAATAATTGAATAATTCTATTTTTATAAACTTTTTGGAAACTAATAATTACTGTATTATTACATCTCAAATGGCATGGACTATCAGCTTTCTCTTTTGGATATTTAAAATTACTACTATATGATTCCTTTCTCCAGGGAAAGAGGAGATGAGGTCCATATCGACCACTTGTAGACAGACCATCTCTCCACCTCCACTTTGAAAAGCTTAAATTTTAAGTAGACTAATTATAAAAAACAAGTGCTTGCCACTGCTGAAAAATTTACTTATGGCTACGAATGAAAAACCGTTACAATAGATAGGTAAACCGTTGCCATAGATGTATTGCAACGGTTCAGTGCCCGTTCCACAAGTTGGCAGCCTATAGAGCTTATGGACCGATTTTTGGAACGGTTAAAATAATCATTGTTATAGTATAGTCTATCGCAACCATTTTCCCTCTTTCTGTTGGAACGATTATTCTTATCAACTGCAACGGTTACTTTCCGTTACCATACGTTAAATGCAACGGTCAATAATCATTGCTATATCTATTAAATTGTTACGTCTATTGCAGAAATGGAAATGATTTCTTTAAGATATTGCAACGGTTGAACTGCCTATTGCAACGGTTTTTAGATTATTTTTGAACGGTTTGCAGGTCTATAGCAACGGTTGAACTACCTATTGCAATGGTTTTTAGATTATTTTGGAACGGTTTGCAGGTCCTATCGCAACAGTGTTGTTAGCTGTAACACTTTAATAGAATTGAAAATATTGCCGCCTGTTGTAAATAAAGATTTACATATATATACAATAAACTATAGAACACTAAAATTTATATAAATAACAAAAATGAAACTATTCATAATCCAAATCGTCCAACAAACTAATAATAAATTCATAGATAGTGATGAAATGTTACCAATTACATACATTTGATATTTCAAGAGTTAAAAGTTTTAAAATGTTTTGATA
Organism: Nicotiana paniculata; assembly: GCA_005239505.1. Taxonomy (NCBI): domain Eukaryota; kingdom Viridiplantae; phylum Streptophyta; class Magnoliopsida; order Solanales; family Solanaceae; genus Nicotiana; species Nicotiana paniculata. The sequence continues at coordinate 7,770 of ML306013.1, forward strand.
ACAAACATTCCTAGAAACTGCTGCATGCATCTACAACAATCAACAATTCAAAATTCTCTAAAGTAAGATCAAGATCTTCATCACTACCTCCATCTTCCCTTGCTTCATCTACTCCACCTACAAAAGAGTATAAATAAAGTCATTATCCCTTCAAGAGAATCTTATCTAAAAATTCTCTTAGCCCAATTCTCTTAGAACAAACACAATTTCAGTTTTCATCATCTAGCAACACCTCCTAAGATCAAGATTTGATTTTTACTATTGAGAAATCAAGTTAATGGACTTGTTTTATCCAGTAACTTCACAAATATGTCAAAATTTAAATGCTTCAATCTCTCACTAGTAAAAACAAGAAAGAGTTGAGATACCCGAATGAACAAATTAAGCTTCTATCAACATATGAGACCAAATTAAGCTTGATTTGCTTGAAAAATACCAGAAAATCTCAAAGAACCCAGTAACCAGAAAATTGTGCAAAAAGTAATGATAACATCAAGAAAGTGAATATGAGTAACATAAAGGCAAGAACTGTAAGAGGGTCATCTCTATAGATCCGCTAGTCTATTACTTAATGCAATTACTTGATGCCAGTTTACCGTGACTCGTGGACTTACAATGATAAATCTTTCATTCAATACTTAATGAAAACTCTCATGCCATGCATAAAGCAGTAACTATATTTTTACAAATGAACAACATAACAAAATAAGTACCAAAGTCCAGTTTATTTACAAGATTTTAATCCCTCTCGGTTACAAAAATAAAGCACCTTATACCAAGGAGAATCATTTTCCTCTAATCTTCTTCACTTAAATATCAGATTTATTTTTTAGTCCAGAGGGCTTGAAAAAAATGACATGCATGCTACACAAAACACCCTTAAAAATGACATGCATGCTACACGCTTTCTCTGTTGTCTTCAAAATCTTCAATTCTCTATTAATTTCTGTTTGTTCATGTTCTGATGGATCATTTGATGAATCTAAGTTGCTCTGACATGGCAGTTCAGGTGTCGCGCCCGTGTCGACACGACACTAGTATGGGTGTGGATATGGAATCCGTACCGGATATGGTCAAATAATTTTGGGTACTTTGACCACGACAGACAAAAAATTCGAGAGGAGATAAAATTGATTCCCGAAATTAAAATCAAAACTAGGGTAAATTTGAAGAAAATAATATATCTTATCTAGGAAATCAATCTTCTACTTATGTACAATTTGAGAATAAAAAAGAAATTCATATTTTACAAGCTATACATAAGTATTCCACAAAATTTCTCATAATTTAAAGATATTTTTATTTTTTTGAATTATTTTTAGTCGGATCTGCACCCATATCCGTACTAGGAACCGTATCCCCCAATTTTAGAATTTACATCTTGAAGGATCCGATCTCTAGATCCGCACCCGTGTCGGATACCCGCACCCATGTCCGAGCAACTTAGTTATTCGTGATATACATAGGTAAAAAGAGGGTTCATAAGATTCCACGGGCTCTTGAGACATCGAAACTAAATTTCAAGTATGAAATGTTAGAAAAATCAACAGGCGGCTTTGATCCGTTAAATAAGTTAGGCAAGGGGGATTAGGTTCAGTATATAAAGGGATTCTTCCCGATGAAAAAATTGTTGCTGTGAAAAGATTATTGTACAATACGCGCCAATTGGCAGAGGAATACTTTAACGAGGTCAATTTGATCAGTGGTATTCAACACAAGAATGTTGTGAAACTCTTGGGTTGTAGCATAGAAGGACTAGAGAGTTATGGTTTTTGGGCTTTGTATCTAACAAGAACCTTGATCAAGTGCTTTTTGGTAACAATTCTTGATGTTTAACCAAATTAGCTGTATTTTGTTTTACCCTTTCTTGGAGCAGATACAATAATTTGATTGCTTTTTTCTTGAAGATAAGAGTGCACCTAGTATACTGTGGCAGTGTCCAGAAGATGTTCCGATCTGTGATGAAATGCCTTTAAATAACCATGTTTCTAATCGTAGACGTGATTACGGATTTCTTTTTCTTCTAAGAGAAATGGGAAATACCTTCCATGGTCTCTCTTTAGTTCTCTTTCGTGGGCCTTCTTGGGTTACAACTACTAACTCTTTTCTCTCTTAAAACTGATAGTTTCCATGTCAATTTATACACGTCGTACCAACGTACGGGATAGGATAGCATTTTATCGAAGTAGGTGTCACACCAGAAGCGAGGTGGAATGGATCATTCCAAATGCAATCTTCTGGGCAGCAGTGAGAGAACACAACATAAGAACTTCCAAAGGAATGGAAAAATAAATTACTGACTTAATAACAATCGTGGCGCAAACAGCAAAACTCTATTTGCATAGGTAACAGATGAAGGTAAGCGCATCAAAAGCTACTTTTGAGGGCATTGTTTTAGGCTCTCGTCTTGGCCCAAAGTATGGTACAATACAGGTTTTTTATTCCCATTTGCATTCAAATTATTTCTCAAATTTGAAATGTTACATACAAGCAAGCGTTTCAGTTTGTCTTATTTCAGCAAATATCTACATTCTCTAGATTTCCATTCACCTTACTACAATAACTTAATTACAATCAAACTAGGGAGACTATTAGCTTCACAACTAGATGAGATACAGAATAATAACTACATACCCTGATATGTACAAAAGAATGTAAAATACCTTCACATATTATCTACCTATGTAATGACAGGAGCATTGAAAGACGATGGGCATGCTGAACTTAGAACTTTGCAATTACGTATGGTTTATGGAAGAAATATGCCACTATTAGCTCTCTTTACTACATCTGTACAGCCTAAGTCTAGTCCTAAATTGAGACTATTGAAGTCATTTGTAAAAGCTTTATTTGCCAAATCATATTTACAAAGTATAAAAAGAATACTTGCATAGATTGGACAGATGGCCCCAGACTTGCACAATTCTTGCAAGCGGGCAGACCTACAACAACTTGTTACTATTATAACTAGTCTAACATGCTTTCAAAAAAATATACTAAAGTAAATGACCTCCTAAACAGTTAAAATGCATAAGTAGAGGTTCACTTCTTTACCTCATTAACACCAAACTCCTTAGTCCTTATTTCAAGCTTAGCAGTTGATACATGATTTAACAAAAGCAACCAAAACATATGATACAGGATTTAACAAAAGCAACCAGAAAACTCGAATTACACGTACGAAGTAGAAACTCGATGCGAACTAGTAAATAAGTAGAAACTCGATGCCAGGGTTTTTGAAAGGAAAATGAATTTTGAGTAATTGAGCAAACAGAGAGGAACTGAAAATGAGAAGTAAAATACTACTCAACTTACCGAGAGCGAGCGAGTCGGTAATGGCGCTGACAAGCGAGAAGAGCTATTGACTGGAGGAGATCGTATCGAAGGAGATGGTAATTTGGAGTTGCTCTAATGGCTATCTTCTGCAGTTTGACCGCCTTTTGACTGAAATTTGGACTGATTTTCAGAGGTATAAGGATCAAAAAACTTGTCGAACATGTCGTGGGTAAAGAACGGGGAAATTAGCAGGGGATTAGAGATATTGTTTTCTTCAAAAAAAAACTGTAGAAGGCTGAGAAATTGAAAGATTTACAGGCTGCTCCTTACAAATATTAATTAAGAAGGAGAGCAAATAGGGGAAAAGGGAGTAGAGAATCCTTACCATACAATCATTGAGAAATCATAAGCCTACAAAATCGGTGTGGAGGTGAAGCGGCTTGGGTGTACTTTCATAATGTGAACCTGAAAGGAAGATGAAGATGTGAAATCGGTGTGAGGCTGAAGATGAAGATGACTGGATATTAATGTGCTCCTTATAACAATCGTTTGCTAAAGATGATATGAAATCGTTTGGAAAATCGGTGCTGAGAAACTGGAAGAAAGGGGATAACGAGAAGAAAGGGGATAACGAGAGAAGATGTGAAATCGTTTGCTGAAGATGACCAGAAAATTGTTTGTAATTCCGATCGATAAAAATTAGGGCTTTACAAAATGGCTTGTAAAATTAGGGCTTGACATACTTTTTAGTATTTTATTAGATATAAAAACTAAAAAATTAAAATTAAAATTTATATGGTGGGCTAAGTGTCCCGTTAATTCCAATAATTATTTGTAACGATTAAAATCGTAATAATAGATCACCTACGGCAACGGTTACTGAACGGTAGCAATAAAAAGCGTTGTCATAGCTCCAATTTCTAATAGTGTTGACCAAAGTCTAAGAAGCAATTCTTTCACTGGTAAAATAAATTGGTGCGGTACTCTCGGTGTATATAAGGAAAAAGAAACTCTTACAATTTTCATTATTTTCAAGTATCTTCGTTTCTTCGCTTTGTGTCGCATATGCACGAAAATAGTATTCCACTAGAGAATTACCAGATTAAGCCAATATAAGGGTGGATGAACCAGGAAGATGGTAGTCAATTCATCTAGAAGATATGAATTTACAAGACTAAGCACTCAAATTTGAATGTTGTGCATATTCTTCAAAAAACTACAATTTTAAACTCCCACTGTCTCAGAACACCTTTCAGATTCAGTTTTCCTATTCCCATCCGTTCACTCGAAAATTATCCCTGCAAAAAGATAACAGCAATAAGGAGTTAGAATTTCATGGATTAAATCTCTATTATAAGGCCTTCAAAAGATAATCAATTGAACTATCTCTATGTACTCCTAGTCTCCTACACCGTCTTAGTTAATGATATTCAGAGAAACTAGATTCCACCTATCAAGAAATTATATAGCTCAAATAAAAATGGATTATGAGTTTCGAAAAATGTCAGTCAAAAGCAAATGACAATGTTTTACATCAGGCGGGCAGATAATCAATTGATCAACCCAAACAAAAAGGAACAAAATGTTTGCATCAATGTAATAGAAAGGATGAATGATTTTCCACTCAAAAGGCCAGCTGCCAGCTAAAGATGATTTATTATCAATCAGTGCTTCAACCCTCAGGGATATGTGCTGGCTTGGTACTCAAATTTCTGTATATAAATGATTTAGAGGATGAAAAGAAGGAATTTTATCTGGTAGCAATGGCGTGAAGGCTTAAAAAGGTGCAAAACGATCATTCTGCATAGGAGCCAAGCAAACTTAACGGTTTTGGAAGTACTGATTTCAAATAGTTACCTCCGATATGTCAAAAATATTCCCTTTTTACCAGAGCTAAATTCCATTTTTTCCACTTTTTGCTTAAGTTCAAACAGTCCAAGAAATAAATAAAATAACTGCATGAGAAACACTACTAAACAGGAGTTATAATGACTTAAAGCAAACTAGGATCTTAACAAGCGTTCCATATGGGATATGGCCATACGAATAAGGAGAAAGGAATCTTAGGCGTTTTCCCCAGGTAGATTTCACATACTTCAAAATGAACATGCCCCGATTTTGTACGCTCATACAGGCTACCATGTTGCGTATGGTGATTACTATTATTGAAAGAAACATATTTCCTAATCCACGTTCCATATACCAGGAAATATAATAACATAAATATAGGATAGGTGACTAAAAGACTCATCGCCTTGTATAATTCTTAGTTCAGGTTTTGAGATAGATACGACAATCAAACAGCAAAAGAAATTACCTAAACTGCCAATGCACTCAACAAGCTGAAGTTGAATGGATCCCATAACGGTTCTTGAGAGTATCTATGGCTTTCTCGGCAGATTGTGACAACAACTCGGGGATGGTTTGTTTGCACACTGTAATGTAAGTGAACTAGTTTTATAAGATGTTCATCCTATCAGACAGGCAATTCAGAAGAATCTGTTAACATTTCGGGCCAACCACCTCCCCCAACCCCCTAAATTAGAAAAAAAAAAAAAAAAGGAAAGAAGAAGTAACCTACAGTCTTTCTTCATCTACTTATCCCAGGTGTTAAAGCCAAATATTTCAAGGTTATTATAGTGTTTAGCATTGTTAAGAAACTTGCAGCAGTACAGTTGCAGTTACTAAAAAGCGTAGTTGACATAAGGCTAAGAACTTACAACGAGCTCCACTAGCTTGAAGTTCTGCCATGAACGTTGAATATGAAAGCCTAGAAAGGAAAGATCAAATTAACCAATGGGTAATGACACTGAAACTGAGATTAAATAGGATCAGACTTGTGAAATGTATTAGCAGATCTATAATGAAAGATTCACCTTCATTGCATCCCTGCCTTCATTAATTCGCTCAGACATATTTTTATACTCTCTTTGTGCTTCATCTGCCACTTGCTGGCATCCTTGTGTCTGAATCTGTTTAATAACACAAAAATTAGAAGGAAAGCGTAACGAAATACCACATTTACAACAGATATCAAACAGCTCCGATGTGTAGAATTGGCTATATTATCTATAGAACTGGTCATATATGGTTCTTCTAGCCCTTTTAATTGCTTAAGAAGTTAAAGTAACAACATAATGATGTATGGAGCCACCAAGAGAAAACTACTTAACATAACCACTAAATGCAATCAAACCCCATGTTACAATGGAATCATGAAACAGTGGAAAATCACGTAATTCGATGGATTATCCATAATCTTGTTTCTATCCATAGCTTGATGGAAGCTTGTAAAGCATGAGATCAACTTAGAGAAGACAAGATTCTAATCCTTATTTACTTGAATTTAGGTCAATAACTCAAAATTGACTAATCTCATAAAGCTTAAAAGAGATTTCTTTTTATTTCAGTAACATAAATAAGGTGTTAAACTAGATGCTCTCTCTTAGTAAGATGACAGCAATGAAGACAATTACTTTGCATGTAACAAGCTCCACTTGCACGTCTGTTATGTATCATTTTCCAATAAAGTACAGTTAAACATTCTGGTTCATGTTTAATAATAGAGCGCGAAGAACTGCACCATTGACCACAAAACGGACAAATAATTTGGTACTGTAACATCGGAATCTCATTTAGAAGAGCCTAAATTAACACTTCATTGCTAGATGTCGCTATGTCAACAGATAATTGCACAGAACTCTGGGTTACGCTTGAATCTTTGTGAGAGACAAGGAACCTAGATATCGTATATATGCAAAATATACACATTTTAGTCCATAAGCTTATTCATCTAAAGCCTATTTACCTGGCATTAAGAAAATTCCGAGGGGAATACTTATAAGAAATCTAAGATTGTGAGTGAATCAGATTAGTTAATCATCCGTCTAATGATTAACTTTAATATTCGGGAATGTTCTAGGACATTCACTATTCTAGTCGCTTTAAAAGCTGCATCTCAAAACTCAAAAGCAACAACACCGAACAGTTGATAGACCACCGAATTGCGAAAACTAGATCAACAAACCGGAAACAATTGGTAATGACCGAATTGAGAAAATTAGTTGGAAATCACCTCATATCACATAGCGTTTCCGTCAGGAAACACCAAAACCTAAAATCGTGAATCATCTAGAAAGTATATGGAATCAAAATAAAGGATTCAATATATGTCCGTACACTTTGAATACGAGAGCATTACCAGGAGATATACATACATATTTATTACACACGCTCACACCTAACGCATGCATAAGAGCTAACTCTACCACTGACCTAAGCACTAGCAGATGGATGTATGAATATAATGTTATCTTCAAAATCTCGTGGCTACGGGTGCGTGTGTGTGTAAGAGAGAGAGAGACCTTGAGATATTTCTGAAGGCGAGATTGAGAAGCCTCGAGGTCCTTGAGAATCTCCATGTGCAATCGCTCAATCTGGCGCTTAACAGAGTCCAATTGAGAAGATGCAAATTCCTTCAGATCCGCTATCGACTTCAGGTTTTTGACTGAAGCCGGAGAACCAGTAGTCCTCAGCTTCTTCTTCGATGACGATGTTGGCGTAGCGTTGAACGTATTGAAATTGAACTCGAATGGCTTCGGAGACTCACTCATCGACTGGACAAGACTTGCAGCCGAGGTCGCCGGCGGAGTTGACAGAAAATCCGCCGCAGATGACTTCCTCGTCGATCTCGATCTTTTCGTCATCTTTTCGCGAAACTTCTCTCCGCAATGCGAATTACCGCTGCCAATTCGATTATTGGGGCTTTATACTGGCGGGTTTTTTTCAAATTTTTAAATTGCCACGCCGAAGTGAAGCTTGATAAGCCGCTATTTTCATTTACAATGCAAATCATTCAAGCACGCAATAGAGGTGCAAAAAGATCCATGTAGAATCAATTTCTTCTTTCACGGCAACAAAAATTCTTCAATCTATTATTTTTAAAAAAATCTGTTGATACATCTTAACTTGCCATGAACCCGTAGAAAACTTGCTCTAAATTTATTTTAAAATGAAATTTTATGATTGAATTATTCTCAAATAGATGTTTATCTTTAGAATAGTGAAATGAAATTTCATGTTTATTCTCAAAAGTCGAGCCCTCTGCTCCTCGTATTGACGCAGTTCAACGACTACGAGAGGAGGATGAAGAGGGTGAAGATGATGGTTGCCTGCTGGTGGCCCAAAAAAGGGGAAGTACTGAGGCGTCCAGGAGCGTCGAGTTGGTGGAGCTCGAGGCGGCTCAATCTCGGACCGAGGGCATCTCGGAGGCGGGTCTGAGAAATGTTCCCGAGCAATCGGGTGGTGAGGATGCCCTCCCCCCTCGTGATAATCAGTCGGTGGGTGTGCCCAAAGGGTCTAGCCCCGAGGCCCTTCAGAGAGAAGATAATGTCCCAAGTGATTCACTTGGGATAATAAACATTGGCAATTCGCTGCCAGGCCCTACATTCTCCGAGGGGAAATTTCAAGATGCTCGGGCCATGGGGACTCCCGATGCGGGGCTAGACCATGAACGGAACGACACATTCTGGGAGCGCTTCGCCGGGGTCGACGATGTCCCGATCCAGACACATCGTTTGTTTTCGACGAGGCTCTGCGGCTTCAGAAACAAGTAAGCTCCATCTCTTCGTATTTACACTTGCATTTAATTCATATCTTTTCAAGCCTGACTCTCTTCTTTGTGTATAGGCCATGGTCCTCCACCGAGAAGCCTCTTCCAAATCTCGGGCTGAGCTATCCCGATATGAGGTCGACCTCAAGAAGCTTACAGAGGAGACGGGCGGCCTCAAACTCATCTACGTTGAAAAGGAAGAGGAGATTATAACCCTTCGAGTTGAACTCACAATAGCTCATCGAGATCAGACTAAACTTATCGAAGGTAACGTAATTTCTTTATATCTTGTTTTGTGTTAACTTGATTTCTGGTAATTAACCTTTTGGCTTTGCAGATTCAGCAGAAGGGTGAGCTGGTGGAGCAACTTCGAGAGGATGCTAGGATGAAGGAGGCCGAAACCCTGGGGTGGAGACAGCATATGGAGCGTCTTGCCTCGGAGAAGGATGCACTTTGGGCCCAACTGACTTCAGCCGAGTGCCAACTCCAAAGTGTGAAGGAGGAAAGCCTGGCCCAGGCCCGGAGGATCGAGGAGGTTGAGGCCAAGTTGGCCGCCGAGCTTGCAAAGGCTAAGGCTGAGGCTGAGGTGCTTGTGGCCTCTAATCGAGCAGATGCCGAGGCTGCCAATCTTCGGGCACAGGAAATCTCCGCTACTACCGAAATTAGATTATCATGTTTTATCGACCATGCTAGGAGACAATCTCGAAGAGAGGCTCTCTAGGACGTGCACGCTCGTGGCTTCGACCTCACAGCTGACATCAAAGATGCCAAAGTTTTGGAGGTTGAGGCTGCAGCCTTGCTTTCTGATGAAGAGGGTTCCGCTAGTAGGTCCGAGAGTGGAGAAGATGGGGACGAGGCTTCCGAATAAGCGGCTTCCGAGGATGTGTCTCCCGAAGATGTGGATCCCGGGGTGGACTAGGTCTTTAGGATTTTCTTCTTTTGTATATTTTTTGTGTAAGGTCCCGTGTTCCCCTTGTAAGAATTTTCTGTAAATAACAAGTATTTTTTCTAGTTTGCCTCTGACTCTTGGTAGATTCTACTTTGCCTTATGAAAATTTTAATCGTTGTGGTTTGAATGAACACTGCTTCGAACTTGAATCAAACCCTTAGGTTTTAAAAATGAATCCTCGAGCTAACGATATGTTCGATATTTTAGATGGCTTTGTCGATGCCATGGCTATATTATCTTTTAGAGCAAGTTCCGAACTTAGAATAAAACAACCCTTGGTTTTTTACCAAGTGATGGGTAACCAAGTGAACCTTGGTTCGAATTCGGAGTGGACCTTCAGGTTTTCCTTTTAGTTAGACGAGGATTAGTCCCTGAGCTCAGAAATTCACTCGAGACTTTATCTCGAGTGTCTTGATTGAATCCATAGATGCATTACCTTTATAACCAAGCTCGAATGAATTTTGAACTTAGAATGAAGTGAACCTTTAGGTTCTTATCAAATGATGGGTAATTTTTGAGTTTACAGCAATATACCCCTTAGGGGGTTTTGGTGAATTCTTGAGCTATAATTCACTTTATTCGGGCTCAGAATAACGAAACCCTTGGGTACGAATCGGGTGTGAACGAGGTCTCAAACTCTAATCGTATTGGCCCTTAGGCTCTTTTGATTGGGCCGATTCGGCCTCTGAAAATGGCTATTATTTTCCCCTTTTCGGCTAAAAGACTTAGAGAAAAATTTTTTATGCCTTAGCATATATTTTTTATACCCATTGAGTTTCTTTTTTGAGGATCCGATGATCGGAACCTTATTTTTCTATTTTGTGTCTCAACGTGTTTGTGTTAAGATAATTTGATACCCCTTGAGGTTTTTCGAAGGCTGATATTATCGAAGCCTTTTAGTTATTCGAGGGCTGATTTTATCGAAGCCCCTTTTTTATTTGCTTTGCCGAGGGTAGCCTTTTTTAACCGGTTTTTCAAAGTATTTGAAGGCCTTTTGTTTATTGCGAAATTCGAACATCTCCGAGACGCGTTATGTTGGATGTATCCTTTAATATGGCCGTAGCCTTTAATGTGGCCGTAGCCTTCGAGTATGTCTATTGGACTTATTTCCCGTTAACATTTCGAACTTGTTCGAAATGTTAGTCCCCGAGTATGATGGCCTTGGCCTATATATTGAGGGGTAACTTTTTGAGGTCTTGTGACTTCGAATTTAGGTAACTCGAGGAAGCAATCCCCGAGTGTTAGAAGTATATTTGTTCTTGGCTCTTGAGCCATTTTTCACAAGTGTTAGTTTTGCATAATAGATCAGAATCATAAGTATGCGATTTGTATAGTAGAGAATTTGCTCCGAAACTCGAAATGTTTGAGAAAAAAGAATGCTTCTTTGAATAATTTGTACATGCGTACATGTCTTGTTGTCGGGGCTCGGCTAATCTATATGGACACGGTTCATTCGACCATTTGGCCCATTACAAATTTTTCCTATCGAGGCCCATCGATACGAGGTACATTTCCCGAACATATAACATCTGAGGTTGATGCCCCCCAGTATTCGAGGTTGATTCCAAAGAACCTTGGTTACTGTTGAATTACCCTCAGGTTGCACATAATTGTTGCCTCGTTAAGAACCTTGACGGAAAAACCTATTTGGGATAAAAATTGAACTAAGGGAAAAAAAGGCCAATGCGTACTTTAAAACCTGAGGTCTCAATGTCTTAGGTCGACTCCTACAATGAGTTAGTTTCGAATATGTATATAAACGAAAGAAAAGAGCAAGTCATACCTTAGCAATAATATCGCTTAAGAAGTGATATGTTCCAGTTATTCGACAGTGGTTCGACGTTCACTTTTCCGAGTTTGTAAGATCATTTCCCGACTATGTCGAGGCTTTGATAGGGTCCTTCCCAATTAGGGCCGAGTTTTCCTTCATTAGGATCTCGGGTGTTGATGGTGACTTTTCTTAGGACTAAATACCCGACTCTGAAATGTCGAAGGTTGGTTCTTCTGTTGTAGTACCTTTCGATTCGTTGCTTTTGTGCTGCCATTCGAACGAGTGCAGCTTCTCATTTTTCATCTAACAACTCGAGGCTGGTATTCATGGCCTCGTGGTTTGACTCCTCTGTTTCATGTTGAAACCTGGCGCTGGGCTCTCCGACTTTAGCCGGTATCAAGAATTCAGAGCCATATACCAAGGAAAACGGGGTTTCTCCTGTACTGGACTTCGATGTCGTTCGATATGCCCATTGGACCTCGGGCAATATTTCCCTCCACTTCCCTTTGGCTTTGTTTAGCTTTTTCTTCAAGTTTTGGATGATAGTCTTGTTTGTTGATTTGGCTTGCCCGCTCCCACTAGGGTGATACGGTGTTGACAGTATCCTCTTTATTTTATGATCTTTGAGGAATTAATTACTTTGCTGCCAACGAACTGTTTTTCGTTGTCACATACTATTTCAGTGGGTATCCCGAATCGACATGCGATGTGATCCCATATGAAATCTATCACTTCCTTTTCCCTAACTTTTTCGAAGGCTTGTGCTTCAACCCATTTAGAGAAATAGTCAGTCATAAATAAAATGAACTTAGCTTTACCTGGGGCCAATGGTAGATGGCCGACGATGTCCATTCCCCATTTCATGAATGTCCACGGGGATAGGACTGAGTGAAGTTGTTCGGCGGGCTGGTGGATCATTGGTGCAAACCTTTGACATTTTTCGCATCTCTGAATGAACTCCTTAGAGTCTTTTTCCATACTATCCCAATAATATCCTGCTCTGACGACCTTTCGAACTAGTGACTCGGCGCCTGAATGGTTCCCACAAGTGCCTTCGTGGATTTCTCGCAAAACATAGTTAGTATCTCTCGGTCCCAAACATATCACTAATGGACATCGAACGTCCTTCTGTATAATGTTCCATCCTTGTCTAATGTAAAACGAGCAGCTTTAGTCCATAAGGCCCTCGACTCTTTGGGATCCGATGGAAGTTTTCCGTTATTTAGGTACTCGATGTATTTATTTCTCCGGTCCCAGCTTAAGCTCGTAGAATTTATTTCAGCATGTCCTTCCTCGATCACAGACCTCGAGAGTTGGACGACAGTCCCCGAGCTGATCTCATCTTGTTTGATCGATGATCCCAAATTGGCAAGTGCATCGACCTCGGTGTTTTGTTCTCGATGTATATGTTGTAGAGTCCACTTTTTAAAACGGTGCAAGGTTACCTGCAACATGTCTAAGTACCTTTGCATCCTATCCTCTTCAAGTTTGAAGGTTCAGTTTACCTAGTTCACTACCAGTAGAGAGTCTCATTTAGCTTCAACGACTTCCGCTCCCAAGCTTCTAGCTAGCTCGAGACCTGCAATAATGGCCTCATACTCGGCCTCGTTGTTAGTCAATTTGGAAGTTTTAATAGATTGTCTAATAATACTGCCCGTGGGCAGCTTCAAAACAATGTCGAGTCTGTACCTTTTCACATTCGAGGCACCATCCGTGAAGAGGGTCCATACCCCGATTATGTACCTGATTTTAGTAGAAGTTCCTTTTCCACTTCAGGTACGAGGGTTGGCATAAAATCGGCCACGAAGAACTCCAAATTTGAGACTTGATGGTCGTTCGGGGTTGATATTCGATATCGTACCCACTGAGTTTGACAACCCATTTGGCCAATCAGCACGATAATTCGGGCCTCTGCAAAAAATTTCGGAGTGGATAAGTGGTTATCACGCATATGGGGTGACACTGGAAATAAGGTTTTAATTTTCTAGATGCTCTTATTAATGCAAGTTCCAACTTCTCTAAGTGTGGATACCTAGTTTCAGCATCTCCTAAGGTTCGACTTACGTAATAAACAGGAAACTGCGTACCTTGCTCTTCTCGAACCAGAACACTATTTACCGCTATCTCGGACACCGCCAAGTATAAGTAAAGCTTCTCATCTGACTTTAGAGTGTGGAGCAGAGGTGGGATCGATAAGTATTGTTTCAATTCCTCCAATGCTTGTTGACATTCCGGAGTCCATGCGAAGTCATTTTTCTTTTTTAGTAGGAAAAGAACCTGTGGCTCCGATCCGATGACCTCGGAATAAATAGACCCAAGGCAGCTATCTGTTTGGTTAACCTTTGTACGACTTGTACACTGTTTATGATGGCGATGTCCTCGATGACCTTAATCTTGTCGGGGTTGATTTTGATTCCTCGATTTGACACCATGAAGCCGAGGAATTTGCCCGAACTGACCCCAAAAGCACATTTCTCGGGGTTGAGCGTCATGTTGTACTTCCTCAAGATTTATAATGTTTCCTGCAAATGAGTCAAATGATCCTCTGTGCGCAGGGACTTAACAAACATATCATCAATGTAAACATCCATTGATTTACCTATTTATTCTTCGAACATTTTGTTAACTAGGAGTTGATATGTAGCTCCTCTTTTTAGCCTGAAGAGTATTATATTATAACAATAGGTCCCATGCTTAGTGATAAAATACGTTTTTTCTTGGTCTTCTGGGTCCATCTGGATTTGATTGTACCCAGAATAGGCGTCGAGAAAGGTAAGGATCTCGTGGCCTGCATGGCATCGATCATGCTATTGATGTTAGTCAATGGAAAGAGTCTTTCGGACATGCTTTGTTCAAGTTCTTATAGTCAACGCACATTCTGAGTTTGTTTCCCTTTTTGGGAACTACGACTACATTAGCCGACCATTCGGGATATTTTACCTCCCGAATAGATCCTATTTTGAGAAGTTTGGTTACCTCGTCATTTATGAAGGCGTGCTTTACCTCGGACTGGGGTCTTCTCTTTTATTTTATCGGTCTGAACTTGGGATCCAGGTTGAGTCGATGAGTTGTTATCTCCGATGGGATTCCTGTCATGTCTAAATGGGACCACGCAAAGCAATCCATGCTATCAATAAGGAATTGAATGAGGTTTTTTCTGAGTTCGGGGGTTAACCTCGTTCCCAGATATACTTTTCGTTCGGGCAGATACTCGATTAGTATCACCTGTTCCAGCTCCTCGACCGTTGACTTGGTTGCATCTGACTCATCGGGAACAACAAAAGTCCGAGTAGTTAGAAAATCCTCTTCTTCGTCTTCCACTACCTGTTTCTCCGATTTGGTCGAGGCTGGGGGCGGTGATTGCTATATGACCGTCTGCTTATCTTTGGCGCTCGATTTTTTGAAGTCGAAAGTGTTGATATCGGCGTTACCTCATCGAAATCAAACATCTCATTTACAGTGCGTTGTTCCCCATAAACCATTTTCGCACCATCCATCGTTGGGAACTTCATCATTTGGTGAAGGGTCGATGGTACTGCCCTCATGTTATAGATCCAAGGCCTTCCGAGCAGTGCATTACATCTCGTGTCGCCTTTGATGACATGGAATTTCGTATCTTGGATAGTTCTAGCCATATTTACTGGTAGGATTATCTCCCCATTCGTTGTTTCACTAGCGATGTTGAAGCCGTTTAGGACTCGAGATGCAGGTACAATTTGGTCCTGCAGGCCGAGCTGTTCTATGAACCTCGATCTGATGATGTTTGCCGAGCTGGATCCACTAAAACACGCTTAACTTGAACTTTATTTAATAAAATGGAAATTACCAGGGTGTCGTTGTGTGGCCCAGAAATGCCTTCCACTTCTTCATCATCGAATGATAAAAAGCCTTCGGGCACATAGTCTCAAGTCCGTTTTTATCTGCTGATAGACACCTTTGTGCGTTTGAATATAGGTCCTTGTGGGACGTTGACCACGCCAATGATCGTGTGTATAACATGCTGAGGTTTTTCTTGTTCATTTTTTCTATTGGCATATCTTTATCTGAAGTGATTTTTAGCTCGATCACGGAGGAACTCTCGAAGATGGCCTTCATTGAATAGTCGAGCTACTTCCTCCCTCAGCTGCATGCAGTCTTCAGTCCTATGGCCATGTGTGCCATGATATTTACACATTAGATTTGGGTTCCTTTGAGAGGGATCGATCTGTATCGATCTGGGCCACCTAGTATCTTTGATCCTTACGATAGCTGAGACAATACTCGATGCATCGATGCTGAAATTTTACTCTGCTAGCCGAGGTGCTTCTGTGGGATTTGCATATTTGTTCAAGCCAGTTTTACTCATAAGTCCTTGAGAATTTTACCCTCGGTCACTCCTTTGATCGTTCCGGGCGGAGTTGCGTCCCTGACCGTTATTCCTACGATCTGCAATATATGGTTGGTACCGATCTTTATTCGGCCTCGATTCTCTATCGACATCCCTCTGATTTTTACTTGTCGACCGATTTGGATGCACTGAGCCTGAAAAGGATCCCAATTGGTCGTCCTCGACCCTGATCTTCAACTCTATGCGTTCCATTTGGAATCGAGATAGGAAGTCCCTTAGTATCTCGTTATCCTTCTGTTTCACTTTGAAGAGGTCTAATTTTCTTGTTGCAACCTTTATGGCCCCAGTGTGTGCTTTTATGAATGAATCCGCCAACATGGCGAATGAATCGATAGAATTTGTGGCAAGTTGTGATACCAAATCATGGCTCCCTTCGACAGGGTATCTCCGAACTTCTTCAGCAATACAGACTCGATTTCGTCATCCTCCAAATCATTACCTTTTATGGCGTACGTATAAGAAGTAACGTGCTCATTGGGGTCCGAGGTCCCGTTGTATTTAGGTATATCGGGCACACAAAACTTCTTTGGTATGGCTTCAGAGCCGCGCTCGGAGGGAATGGTTTTTGCACAAACTTCTTGGAATCCATTCCTTTTAAGATCGATGGTGCCCCCGGTATCTGGTCAACTCGGGAATTGTAGGTTTCCACCTTCTTATCGTTGGCCTCAATTTTCTTCTCTCCCGATTCTATTCTCTTAGTGAGCTCCTCGAGCATCCTCAATATGGCAGGATAGGTTGTCGAGGTATTATCACCCGATCTTTCAGGCACCTGCTCGGTACGGCGAGTAACCTCCTGTTCGACCCTACTTGGTGCTATGTGCTGATTCTGCAATTGAGCAATGGCGTTTTGTTGGGCTTGAATCATTCGAAATATTACTTAGAGACTGACTCCTTCGTCTCCTCTGCCCTTTGCACCTCGATCGTCAGTTCGACCTTCTCTGCGTACACTTCCTTCGGGGTATGCGCCTAAGTCTGCATTCAAAGCAACATGTGAACTGACATCAACCGGGTTGTCGGGCGGTGTTCCTCCGAGGTCAGCCTGCGACACCTCGATTCCTGGAGCGATAACATTCTCGTTTTCTCCGTGGAGTCCGAGGCCATTGTCGCCGTGTGTAGATGTGTTTTGTGAGTTTGACATGATTCAACCTGAAAACAAAAGTCCTTGACAAGAAAAAGTGTAAAATAGTGTGTTTTACCAGAATTAGCACTGAATGATCACTATTATCCTTAGCCCCACAGTGGGTGCCAAACTGTTTACCTCGAAATACGGTCAATAATTAAACTTGTCATGCGGTTTTAAGGATACGTGATATGATTCAATACCAATTGATAAATGAAAGATTAAATAAATGAATTGAACGGTAAAGATAAGTCAAAACCGGTGTTGCAGCGATATATCGACCTCGATTATGAACAAGCTCGAGATCAGATGTTAAAAACAATAAAAACAGTAGCCAAAATATAAGCAAGTAAAGAGCAGCGTATTATTATTTCTCAGTAAGTATATATGATGGTTACAAATGAACGGGGTTCCCCTTTATATAGTAGAGAAATCCTAAATAAGGCACAACTCTAATTTCAGAAATAAAATCCATGACTGATGTCAATAACCGTTAGCGGTTCCATCACTCCCGAGATTCTCGCCGAGATCTATGGTCAATCGCTGATATCTCGCTATTATGTTGCTCGATGTTGGTCATGCCCGATCTCGATCCTTCGGTCTTCCTATCTTCGAGCTCGAGCTCGCTTCATTATGAGTTTAATCTCGAGACAGTCCCTCGAGCCCATAAAATCGAACATACTCGAGTTTAACCGTATACAAAAAGTGAATGAGAATTTGGCCTGGTATCTTTGGTTTTGTTTCGGAAACGGGAGAAAAATCTTTTCGCCAAATTTTTATTCAAGTTTTTAAGCTTTGTTAAAATATTTCTATTTTTGGAAATTTGAGTAAAAATATAAAATCAGTTCTACGCAATATTGAACTTCACGTGATTGTGAGTTGACTCAAACTTGTAAATACCGGACAACTGGTCAATGGAAAAGTCAAAATTGAGACCTTCAATCTCTTTATATATATATATATATATATATATATATATATATATATATATATATATATATATATATATATATATATATATATATATATATATATATATATATATATATATATATATATATATATATATATATTATATTTCCTATTTTATTTTGAGACTTTTTACATGCTTAATTGAGACGTAACTGTTAAATCTTGGAACGTGGCTTTTAATCTGAAGATGAGTAGCCACGTATCATTTTCTATCTTTGTTCTGATCATGAACTTTATACCTCTTTGCTGGTTCAAGTAAGGTTTAGGAATTCATCAAAATTCTTAATTTCATGGGTTCTATGGTGTTATTCCATCGATCCTATGTCAGTATTCTTGCTTCGTCATTGCTTCGTTACTCTTATATAGTTTTTCTATCTCTTTCTTATTGCTGTAATTTTTTTTATTTGCAGGTCCCTTGCTAGAAGAACCAAAACCAGATGCAGAAGATAAGGCACTACTCACAGAAGTGAAGGCGGGAAATAGATTTGTCGAGAAAGAGAACAGACAAATGCTCATTATTTGGTTCTTATTCAATTTGTTTTTGGGGCAGTAAGAATGTACTACAACTTCAACTTAGTGTCAGACATTTCTTCCTAGCACTAGCTCGAGAACATGAAGAACGTAGTTGATATACTACACGTGGATGAATATTATGTAAAATCGTGCTTATTCCTATTTTCTTATACTATAATTGCCTGTTGTTGGTGCACAATTTGCTTTAGTTTAGTTTAGTTTAGTTCATACTGCAAGAATATTGATATCATGAATCGGGATAACGTCTTTGTGATAACGAGTCGGAATAGCGTCTTCTTTTTGACATTTCATTTGTTGTCTATTACAGTTGTTAGTTGAAAAAAATAATTAGTCATTTCTTACTTTGCTATATCCCAATCGAAAACAGCAAAGTGTGAATGCACATTATAGTGCTTATCAGAAGAAACTCAATTTTTGGTATTTTAAAGGAGGAGAATTTGTTATTCGTTTTGGTACTGACAGTTAATCCTCTTTGCTTCTTCCATGCTTTCTATATTATATTATTTTCAGATATGGTTACTTGACTAATACCAAGTGAGATTCATATTGGTGAAAACTGATGTGAGAAATGTAAGTACTGGTTCTGTCATGGTTTTGTTTCCTACTTTCCATTTATTCGCACCTCTATTTATGTTCTAGACAAACGAATCTTTTCTTATCGAGGCGTGGTCGGGTTGCAGCACCAGGAATCTTGGCTGCAAAACGGCATTTGATTAGTAACTATAACTGTGCAGGTTTGAGCAAGTGAAGCAGATGTAAGAGGTCAAGTATAGCACAATCCTGCTAGATAGATATGATTTCCAGATATACTTTTCACTATGTATACGTTTTGTCTAAAGACTTTTAATAACTTCTGTTCTTCCCCTTGGAACTTGTGGGAGTCGCAGAGAACGTAATCTCCACTTCTCTAAGAAGCAATAAACGACATTACATGTAATAGTGGCTTGATTATTTATGTGTTACAACTATTGTTTACTTCATAGCTCTGCAATCCTTTTTAACCTAACATGTTGGGCCCGTGTTGTGCACCCGCTGCATCTATCTAGTATATATATATATATATATATATATATATATATTAAAAGCACGCATCTGTCTAGTATATATATATATATATATATATTAAAAGCACGCATCTGTCTAGTATATATATATATATATATATATTAAAAGCACGAAAGTTCTTAGTGAAATATCGTTCATTTTTTTTACCTTTTAAAATTAACTTTCACATTAGACAAAGTTGTAATCTAGTTATTTTCTTAATATATAGGATTTTAAAATTAAATAAGATTATGGTTATTAAATCTTTTCTTATATGGAACTCATAACATTTAAAACTACTAAAATTTACTATAAATAAATAACTTCGACTTTTCTAGATCCTTTTTGCCCATAAAAAAAAACGTACTCCAAAATTTGGAAGAAAAAAAACTAATTTGAATTAAACTATAATTCCTTCAAAATTCGTAAAAAGGAAATTATATCTACTTTTACCTTTGAAGTATGCTCGTTTCTGACAACCAAGCAGTAGCCAAGGGTCTCTAACAAATTGTCTTATCAATTTGATTCCTTTGAAATAATTTTTTCAGAAATAAGTGTCTTAAATGTAAATAAAAAAATTATCTTTTTAAGAAGGAACAAAATTGTCTTCAAAATATTTTAGCAATTCCTAATTTAAATAAAAATAAATATATTGAGTATAATTATGATTGTATCTAATATGAATTACGAAATACACTTTGATTTACATGGTTCAAAGAAAAATAAAATATTTGTAAAACTTTAATATAAGTAAAAAAGGTAAAAATACCCTAAAAATCCTACCATAAATAAGTAAGAAAAATAGTTTTCAAGAAGGAGTCAAATTGTCTTTAATTTCTAAAATCTAGGTTAAATAAAAGAGAACAATATCTTTTCAAGAAGTAATCAATTATTTGCTCCAAATTCTCGATTGTTTTTCAATTTTTTTCGGAATTTCACAATTCTATGCAGCGGAAGGGACTGCACTTCCCTTAACCAGAAGTCTCGGGTTCGAGCCCTGGGTATGAAAAAATCCTTGGTAGGGAGCACTTCCTCCCGAATTGGGCCCTACGAGGCGCAAATCCGGATATAGTCGGGCTCAAACGCGGGTACCGGACACAGAATGGGAAACCAAAAAAAACGGCCACTAAACATTTTCTTTTTCTAAAATAGAAAAAGTATTTTTCCCCAACAAAATGAGTACTTTATGTAACGACCCGGCCGGTCGTTCCGTGAGATTAGCCCCATTTCTACTTTATCATATGTTGCTTAGTCTATTTATGTTGTGTTGGGTCGGTTGGTTCAGGTTCGGAGTGGTCGTGGCGAGAATTGAGACACTTAGTCTCTTAAATTAGCTTAATAGTTGAAAAAGTCAACTAGGAATTGACTTATTGGTAAACGACCTCGGAATGCGGATTTCATGGCTCGGATAGCTTCGTTAGGTGATTTGGGACTTAGGAGCGTGTTCGGAATGAAGTTTCGATGTCCGGTGTAGAATTAGGCTTGAATTGGCGAAAGTTAGTTTTTGGCGATTTCTGGTTGGCAATGGAAAATAGGCTATTGAGGTTGGAATAGAATTCCGGAAGTTGGAACAGGTTCGTAATGTCATTTTGGATATGTGTGCAGAATTTCAGGTTAATCGGAGATGTTTTGGTTGGTTTCGGCATCATTCGCGAAATTTAGAAGTTTTAAAGTTTATAGGCTTGAATTTGATGTAATTTTGGTGTTTTCTTGTTGTTTTTGGTGTTTCCAAAGCTCGACTAAGTTTGAATGATGTTATAGGGTGTGTTGGTAGGATTGGTTGAGGTCCGGGGGGCCTCGGGGGTATTTCGGATGCTCAAACGGGCACTTTTTGGCCTTAAGAAGTCTGTTGTTTTCTGGTGTTTTAGCAGCAGTGAATTCTTCACTGCGATCGCGTGGATTCATCCGCGATTGCGTAGAGTAAAAGAGTGGGACAGTTATTTTTTTTCTATGCGATCGCGTTGTTAGGATTGAGATCGCATAGGTTGGTCAGGTAAAGCAGTGCGATCGCGTGGGTGCTGGTGCGATCGCGTAGAGGTTATGAGGCATGTGTGTAGGGTGGAGAGTTTGTTCTGTGCGATCGCGTGTAATGGTATGCGATCGCATTGAGTTGGCTGGTTTGTGCATCGCGATCGCGTGGCTAGAGTCGCGAACGCACTGAAGGGATTTTAAGTGTAGGGAAGAATGTTTTAAAGCCCATTGTTGCGAAGTTTTTTTATCATTTTCCTCGATTGTCAAGCGGGTTGAAAGCTAATTGAAAGGGTTTGAAGAAGAAATCAAAGGGGCTCTCTTGGAGGTAAGGTTTCCAACTTCATAACTCGTTTCTATATCGTTTTCTAAGTAATTAAACCGGAAAATGATTGAAATTAAATCCAAAATTGGGGAAGAAAGGTGCATGTAATTTGGAATTTTCTTTTGAGGATTTGAGTGGGCAATCGTGGTCCAATTTTAGTATTCTTGGTACGTATAGAATCGTGGGAGGTCGAGGATTCTAGTGATGTAAATTTTATCAAATTCCGAGACGTGGGCCCGGGGCTCGGGTTTGGCCGAATTTCGAGATTTGTGTTACAAATTTGTATCTTTCGATTAGGTTTTGTTACGTTAGCGTATATTGATGATGCTAATCTGGTTTTGGTTAGATTCGGAGCATTTGGGAACTAATTCAAGGGGCAAGCGCATCGCGGAGTAGCTTTTGGGTTGTTTTGAGGTAAGTAACGATTGTAATTCTAAACCTGAGGGTATGACACCCCGTTATTTGATAATGTGTTGATAAAGGAGGTGACGCACACCCTAGGTGAGGAGCGTGGGGGGTGCACTGATATGGATTTTGATTTGGTCCGTCCCGTAGCGACTATTAAGCCGCGTATTCGATTTGAAACCTCACGACATCCTGTCTTTTTGAAGTTTATACTTGTTATGGGTTGTGAGCCATGTTTGGGGCCTTGTGCCGACCTGTTTAGACCCTCAGGGGGTACTTTTAAACTATTCTACCACTATCCTGTTAGTAAATTATGAACTTAGTCATTGTTTCCTAATTGTCGTTATTTTTACTGTTATCACAATGCTTTAAAACTCTGGAAAGTATTTTGGGCTGAGTCGTGTAAGTCGAGATAAAATACCCAAGCGGCTTGAGGGTGACTGAGTCAGGTCGAGAGCCGAGTATGTGAGGATAATTATGGGGCGGACTGCACGCTGCAGCAATATATGTGTTATATATTATATGTGGGTCGGGCTGCGCGCCGCAACAATATAGAGTATATATATATATGGATCGGGCTGCACGCCGCAACAATATATGTTATATATATGGATCGGGCTGCATGCCGCAACAATATGTATATTGGATCGGGCTGCACGCCGCAGCGGATATAGCGCTTGGGCTGAAGGAGCCCCTCCAGGAGTCTGTACACCCCCAGTGAGCGCAGTCGACTATTATATGGATCGGGCTGCGCGCCGCAGCAATATATGTGATATATATATATATATATATATATATATATATAT
>MDKI01259977.1:0-44278 GCA_005239505.1 Nicotiana paniculata
TCTATTGAGACAACACTCAAAAATTGGACACCACACAAATCACCCCCCCCTCTTGTGTGGTATAGAAGTATAAAGCATCCATACCACTGCGAGATTCAACTAAATCCTTCCTAATTCCTGCAATGCAACCCATCTAATACTTCATATTATCTGCAAATCTCGTATTCACCATTGCCATAGTCAGGCCAACTTCCACAAGCGATCTAAACTCAATTTGCAACATATATATCATTCACTGGTAAGGAGATAACTCGCTACAAAACAACATAAGGATCACACCACCTTAGGACATCCCGCAGAAGATAACCTCACCTGCTTAGCCTCAAACCAATATCTCTCTACACTCCTCCATAATCATAACTATTACACGATCACTTTATCTCCCGGAGTCTGAACTCATAACACAACATGAAGATCTACTTCACTCCACAACTAAACTACATGAGAGGTTCTTCAAAACACCTATAACTCGAGGCCATACGCGAAATCCATACAGAAGTCAAACACCCAATAGTCCTTGCTATATCTCCAGCAAACTCTTCTTGTCCCATTCGAACAATCTGAACACATCTCACAATCAAATCATACTCACCACATATTCATGTAGTCACAATTCCCACCAATAAGGACACAAACGGACATATAAGTCCCAAATGCACATGCTCACACAATCAAAATCTCAGTACTCAAGCCACAGACAAAACACGGCCTCAAGTCCTCCAGACTGGCCCATCTTCAACATGCCAAAATCACATCTCGCACCCCAACCATGGATATCACAAGTCGTCGATGCACAACTGATACTGAGCGCTCATGTGCGCATACGAATACATGGAAGGAATTCAAAGAGTTACGTTTCAAGATGAATCAATGTCGCACGATAAGGAAAGAAAGATGGGAAGAATATCCTAAATGTCCCGTAGCCTCTCGAAGATAGGTATGTGCGTCCTCATACCGATCTGCAAGACACTACTAGACACTTTCTCATGACTCGTGAGACCTATGTAACCTAGGCTTTGATACCAATCTGTCACGATCCAGAACTAACCCTGTCGTGATGGAGCCTATCGTGGTACTAGGCAAGCCGACACAATTACCAAAACAAATCGATATTTTCATTTTAAAGATAATTTCAAAGCTATTCAATATAAAACCTTCAATAAGGAGTTCAAATCAAAACAACGGAAAAGAAATGCCGACATCGGGGTGTCACTGGTCATGAGAAACTACTACAATTGTCTATAAGTATCAAGACTAACATAGTCTGGGATTAATCAAGTACAACTAAGGGAAGATAAAGAAGGAGGAAAGCAGGGCTGCTTTCGCCAGGCAGCTACCTTGCTAACTCCGAGAATCTGCGTCAGGAATAATCAACAGTCTCTATCGTTATAGAAACGCCTGGATATGCACACAAGGTGCATGGAGTAATGTGAGTACGCCAACTCAGTAAGTAACAATAGTAAATAAAGACTGAGAAGTAGTGATGAGAAATAATGCAAGTAAAGTTCATATCACAAAAACTCAGTAAAATACGACATGGTTTTAAAACCAGAGTTTGTATCAAACCAGCTCGTTTAAATCCGGTTCCAGTAAAATCATTTAAAAATATCTTTCAACAATTTTCAAACAAAGGCTCAATGCAAAGGTGAGCAAAATGATGAAATCATAAATAGCCCCTCGGGCAAAAACATCATTCATATACAACCCCTCGGGCGAACATCACTCATATATAGCCCCTCGGTCAAGCCTCACCATCACTCGCCTGTAACGAGGATAACATATATTAGGGTGTTAATAGCACTGGCGTCCGTGTATGGTTTAAAAATCCATCAAATGAATGTTAAAATAGCTTTTTTAAATGGAGAATTGGAGGAAGAGATTTACATGGAACAACCTGAGGTTTTTGTGGTTCCGGGTAAAGAAAAGAAAGTGTGCAAACTTGTTAAGTCGCTTTATGGACTTAAACAAAAACCCAAACAATGGCATGCCAACTTTGATCAAACAATGTTGGCAAGTGTATTTAAAATCAACGAATGTGACAAATGTGTTTACATTAAAAATACTCCAGGTCATGAAGTCATTATTTGTTTATATGTTGATAACATGTTGATAATTAACAAAGATATGGCAGATATAAATGCTACTAAGCGCATGCTAGTTAGCAAATTCGACATGAAAGACTTAGTAGTTGCTGACGTGATCTTAGGAATTAGAATTCACAAGACTCCACAAGGTCTAAAACTATTACAGTCTCACTATATTGAAAAAGTACTTGACAAGTTCAAGTATTTGGATTTCAATATTGCCAAGACTCCAATTGACGTGAGTTATGCACTTCAAAAAAATGAAGGTGAAAGCGATTCACAACCGGACTATGCAAGAGTATTGGAAAGTTTGATGTATATCATGAATTGTGCGCGGCGAGATATAGCATGTGCTATTAGCAAATTGAGTTGGTTTACAAGTAATCCAAATCAAATACATTGGATGGCAATAAAACGAGTTTTGGGGTATCTAAAACATGCCCAAGACTACGCTCGGCATTATAACTAGTATCCCTCCGTGATTGAGGGACATAATGATGCAATTGGATCACAGATCATCTAAAGTTAAATCCACGAACGAATATGTTGCCACAATTGGGGGTGGAGCAGTGCCTTGGAAATCATCCAAACAAACATTCATCGCCCGTTCTACAATGAAATCTTAATTCATAGCTTTAGACAATGCCGGTGAAGAAGCTGAATGGATCCAGAATTTCTTGGAAGATATTCCATTTTGGCCCAAACCATTGGCACCTATATGTATACATTGTGATAGTCAAGCGGCAATAAGCAGATCAGGGAGCATTATGCATAATGAAATATCTCGTCACATACGACGGAGACACAATACCATTAGACAACTACTCTCTAGTGGTGTTAACACGATTGACAACGTAAAGTCAAGAGATAACGTGTCGGATCCACTTTCAAAATGCTTATCTAGAGAGGCAGTTGAAAGATCATCGAAGGGTATGGGATTAAGTCCTAGGACAAGTTATTATGGCGGTAACTCTACCTAGCAGAGTGGTGATCCCAAGAGTTAGGTTCAAAGAGATCAAACAAAGTTATGAATGACGGTTCAACACTGTAAAATAACTCAACCCATTCTCATGATAAAGACAATGTTCAGAAATCTGGGTAAAGCATTAAGAATTTTTGATGAGTCAATAAAGCTTAAAGTTTTTTAATGATTTGCTAAGTGTGGAAGGAAATGAACAGATAATGTGTCTATAGGATTATACATTTAAAAATCACCTATATGACTGTGAAGTATAAGACACTTCAATGGGAATGAAAGTAAAAGGCCCATTCTCTAAGCACTCATGAAATCAGGCGGTGCTCATGGCTGAAACAAACACAACCGTGAGAACTATAGATGGTTAAGGATTGATTGCGTGACTTATGTTGTCTAGGTATACAACAAAGTTCGACGGTTCAAAGATATCAAAACTACCGATTGATCGAGTATATCCGATATAAGTTCACTAATGAAGTTCAAAGGAAAACCTACTTATCCAGATACAATTAATCCTTGCATGTAAATGACACACTCGTCCGTGCATTCCTTTGCCTTATATCCATTCTCCATTCATGTGAGGGATAGATGGGATTAAAGATTGGTGAATGGGAAATGGAGGAAAGAAAGTGAAGGGAAAGTGAGCTCCCTTTTGCTTTAGAAAAAGTAAGTGTCCTTCATTGGTGGTAGGAAGAAAAGTGAATGTGCTTATATTGAGAAAGCATTTCCCTTGGTGTTAAATGAGTTGGAAAGAAAGTAAACCTCACACTGTCGTCGCTCGCTCGCTCGGCTCGGCTTCAGCTTCGGCTTCGGATTCGCGATTGATTAATCTTTTTAAAAAAATTCTTTCAATTAATTAATTAAATTAAACTAATGAGAAGTCAACCCGAAATAACCCCCAGGACCCACGACACTACCCGATCCGTTTTTACGAGATTATTTATTTTCAGGAATATTTTAAACGGGAATCGTTCCAACCTGTTTCAACAACCATGGCTATTTCTAAAAGGTTGTAAACTTTTCAGAAACAATGCCAGAAAATGGCTAGAAATATGCCTTGATCCCAAAATATTTCCTTACAATTTTTTTTGATCTTCTTCTTCTGTGCGAAGTTTTTCGGTGTGTTTAATAATCATTAAGTGATTTGAAGTTCATCAGAGTTTTTGATACCAATACACTAGTGAGTTAAATCGTTCTATCCTAAGAGTATAATATTCAAAACTTCGGGTATTTAAGGGAAATAATTTCTTTAAGAACCTACTGTACACTCTGTGGGCTTGATTTCAGGAAAATAATTTCTTTAAGAACATACAATGCATTTTGTGGGCTCGATTTCATTCCGAAATATATTTTCGGGTTCTGTTTCTGATTACCTAAGTTTCTGCTATACTGCTGTTTTTCTGTTTCTGTTTTTTGTTTCAGAAAACTTGTTTCATATATTTTATAGTATTGCAGTTTGATAACATATGTATACGTAGCTTTGTACAGAAAGTTATAAACAGAAAATTCAATACAGAAGAAAAGCTGAAATCCTACATTAGTTGTTCTCAGTAGTATCACAACAAAGTTTTATTAGACACGTACCTTTTGAAAGTACTCTTAAATAAATTGATTATTTCAAATAGTTGGTCATCTACGCTAGATGCAAGTTGATAGAAGTTAAAAAGAAAGGGTAGAAAGAACAAAATTACCAATTGGATCAATCAGAACATTGAATAAAACTTTACCTATTTGTATTTCTTGAGACAGAGATAAACCAATAGAACAAAAGTTATCAGACAGCAAACATGAAGCACCAAAACGAAATGTCCTGAAACAACAAAGGCTTAGAGCCAAACATTTCTAGCTTATTCTGATCATATATATCCTAACTATAGTTACCACCAGTGCCATAACCCTGGTTTACCCCACCACCTACATGGGTGTTATGTGCAGCGGAGGCCCTTTGAGTACCAGTGGCCGTTCCAATTGGGTGAGATTGCACCACCCCGTGTGTCACTTGACCCATTGGCTCCCCCGTGCCGTGTCCTGGCAAGGCAGACATCTGGTGTGCACCAGTTGAGTGCCCAGTGGCTCCAGTGGTCGAGTTGGAATAATGTGGCCTGCCTGTGCCCGTGCCCCCGCCCTGGTGAATAGCTGCATTGCGGTCGTGAGTTGCTTGCTTGCTCATCTCTGCTTGGTTGATCCTTTCTTCCTTCTTTCCTGTTGCCATCTCCTTCTGTGTTGGGTCATGGGCCGTCATCCTCTCCACCTGTTTGAATAGGGAAAACTTACGGTAAAATGGTAATACTCTACAAGACGAACGAACACTACATCAAGGCGAGTTCAAAATTTAACCTTGATATGTTTGATCTTTAAGATCTTAGCACGACACTCATTCTACAAGTTCAAATCTAACACTGACATTGAAATTTTGTTAGATTTTCACATATATAGTTATGTTCCGCGGCAGAATATTGAATTCAGATAGATGAAAATACTAAATTCAGGTTAGCACTTTGCTCAAAAATCATAACATGATATGTTTTGGCGCCATCGACAATTCTTGAGTTTACCTACAATCCGTTCCACTAATGAAGGTACCAGGTAACTCTATTATTCAACATTTAGGTAGATTATCAAACATTTTTGTTTTTACGAAGATCTAATCACCAGTCTTCCCTAATTTTTCACTCACTTTATTGAATGTTATACCAAAGTATCACTACAAACCTAAGAATATGAATATGTTTTACAAGAATAATTACAATTTTACGCTTTGTGACATTAATGGAATTGAAAGGGGAACGAAGAATAGAAAACCTTCTCTTGGACAACAGCTTTGGTCTTTTCCATGCCAGATTTTGCTGAAGCGGCCACGTTAGAGGCTTTTTCCTTCACGGACTGCATTTTCACTCTCTTTTACTCTTAATTTTCCTTCTTTGCAATTCTTAAAAATAAAGATTCTGCAAATTGTAGGAAAGATAATTTTTTGCGTTCAATTTAGGGGAAGGATGTTATGTAGGGCAGCTTAAATACGTTGGTCTAAGGTTAACTGTATGACACGTGTCTTAATGCTGCATCTTGCATCATCGATCTTCATTCTGCTTTTAATATCTGTTAAGACAAGTGTTGGTTATATCATAATGTTAGCAAAGTAGGCTTTTTTCTGTGGTTGGATAAGATGTTTTAGATAAAATTCTGACAAACAATATATACAAGCGTTTATAAAAATGTCATCAAATATATGCTCTTTTTGAACATCTAGATCACTTCAAAAAGTAGTGAAACTTATAGTTTCGATACTTGAGACATAAAACAAAAAGAATTGGTAATTGATATATTCCCTTTTCCTGTAATGATTAATGTTGCCTTACATCGTTACTAAAAGAAGAACTATGTATATGAATCGCAAATAATGCATAGGTCATATATTTCTGGCAGAAATTTTCTGCAATAAATAGGAGGAAATATTTATTAAAAGAAGTAACATGAATACCATTTATCTTTTGTGTACTAACGTGTCGAATAGTTATGTATCGAATATTTCTTCACATTAATTATCTATTCTCAATTTATTCCATATTCAAAAAAACTCATACTACCCGTTCCATTCTTGCTATAAATTAATCTGACATTTATTCAAAATAATGTGTGCCTTTCTAAAAATGATTCGTCAATTATACCAAGCTCTTCTAAATATACTTAAGTAGGGTATTGACATCTCATTATCTCACCCTAATATAATATAGGAGTTCAAATGAAACTCATTAAAGTTCCAATCGGTGATTTGTTTTCAATCAAAAGGGCCACGTTCAACTTGTTTAGTAAGATCCAGTCCGGTGTTCAGAACCAATTTAAATTTCGTGTTATCTCAGTTGGGAATTCACATATATAGATTACTGGGGGAGTTTACTTCGATTAAAAATAATGTATTCGTCACTCACTGTACACACCTAATTATATTAAGTGAATTAACATAAATCATATCATTATATTATAATATAAGTGTGAAACTTAAAGTGTAAAATTAAAATATCCATTGAAGTTAACTTATCTTTTTGCCTTCATGTACACCACTGTTATAACATTTTTGTACCAGATGATAAAAACATCTCATAATAAATTGAGTCTCTACTAGACTTTATATGAAACATAAAATACAATATAGCTTAAAAAATATTTTTTGAAACTTGTGAAACACATTTGTATTCATAATCAAATTCATCTAATAACCCAGTTGAAACTTTATCAGTCATTTTCATATTCTTTTTCACTAGACAAAAATTAATATTATTTTCGTCAGTAGCAATATATCAAAAATAACTTGGCAATTCTGGGTCATCTTATGAGCCACGTGCCGATATAGATAGGCATATCTAACAAGTTCTTAAACATGGTAGTGCCTTCGAATAATTATTAGTGTTGCACCAAGTTAGCTGAGTCGCTTCTGCCAATGAGAGTTTCAGCACTTTTTTCTTTTGTGTTCATGCAAATAAATATCCAGTATAAGTTCTTTAGTTGTTACTTTGACTTGACCGGATCGTGTACGAGGAACACATGTGCGCGATACCATCTTACGCTTATACACAACTCCATCTCGTAGATTTATAAGAGGATAGGGAAAAAGTCCAAGTCGGAAGATGTTTACTAATTAAACGGTATTATTGAATTTATACGTGATTTATAAATATGTAAATTAATTTTATCCAAAAAATAATAGATGAATGAAACAGAAATATAAGACTTAGCCTTAAATTTGAAATATGCGGCAGATATTTTGGTTCTGGGCACAGAGCTACCGGGAGCAATAAGAACAATACAAATAAGCAAGAAAGTAAAATGTTATTAAGCTAGAATATAGTGTATTCTTGTCAGAAAATTCGTGTTCCTGCAATTATAGTAGAATCGATTATTTATAGCTTTACTTAGGGAACAAGGTTCTAAGTTTAAGCTCCTCTAAAATGACAATTATGAGGGCCATTGAAGAGAGTGTAACGCCCTGCACTAAATGTCATATTCTCTGTAACGGATCATGCACTTAATGCTGTAGAATATTCTTCATTGAATACTACCGGATGGTAGCATTAATTTTGTCGTTATGAGTATCATTCTCTCCGGTGATATCGAGATCATTGCCATCGGGTTTAGTTATCTTCTGCTTTCGGTTTCACCTGCTTTCCGGTGGCATATCTTTGTATCATCGAAAAATTGGTAGAAGTACCTCTTTTGGCGGAAAATTCTTTGATCCCCTCTGAAAATTTCTGACGGTTGATTAGACGCACGTCTCTCCGCATTTAATGCCCGAACATGCGACATTCTATGATTTAGCATCACTTTTGCCGGTTATCGAGGTAATTATGGCTACGACTTTAGCTGCCTATACCTTTACTTATACACATCAAACCTCTTTATTTACACTTCATAATTCTCTACATTTTCTCATACTTTATTTACTCAACTCATACTTCATCTTCAAGCTTTCTTTAACCTTCTTCTTGAGAGAGAAATTCCCTTATTTTATGGTAAGAGATGGCCTTCTCTTCCAGAAATCCTAGTTCTTCAAAGAACAATGTGATGACCCGATAGGTCATCTTATGTTTTAGAATCAAATTCTGTATTTCGAAACCTTTAGAACCTTATTTTAGCCTTCCTCGATTTACATGCGCAGTCTGCGTATTGGCCCGAGAGGCTTATATGTAAAATCTGATAAAAAATAATAAATTTTGCCTAAAAAACTTCATTCGAGTTGATTTCGGTCAATATTTTTGGTAAACGAACCCGATCCGTATTTTCACAATCCCGGTGGGTCCGTATCAAAATATGAGACCTGGGCGTATGCTCGAAATCGAAATCGGAGGTCCCTAGCCCGAGTTATGAATTTTTGTTGAAAATTGAAAGTCTGAAAATTTAATGGTTTTTAAGAATTGGTTGATGTTTGGCCTTGTTGATATCGGGTCCGTATTTTGGTTCCGGAGTCCGATACAGGCCCAATATAATATATTTTACTTATTTGTGAAATTTGATGAGAAACCGAGTCGGTTTGACGTGATTCAGATGTCCGGTGGTAAAAATAGAGATCTCAAATCTTTCTTGAAAATGTCATTTGATATGGTGTTCAATTCGTAGTTCTAGGCATTATTTTAGCGATTTGATCGCGCAAGCAAGTTCGTAAGATGTTTTTAGACTTGTGTGCACTTTTGGTTTGGAGTTCCGATGTAACGACCCAACCGGTCGTTCCAAGAGTTAAGCCCCGTTCCTTATATTCTGCTTCATTTGGTGTGGTTCAGCTTCATTATTTTGTGTTGGATTGGTTAGCTCGGGTTCGGAGACATTTTTTGGAGAAAAATGAGACACTTAGTCTCTTAACTTGGTTCAATAGTTGAAAAAGTCAATCGGAAGTTGACTTATTGGTAAACAACCTCGGAATGTAGATTTTATGGATCAGATAGCTTCATTAGGTGATTTTGGACTTAGGAGTGTGTCCGAAATGTAATTTTGATGTCCGATGTAGAATTAGGCTTGAATTGGCGAAAGTTGATTTTTGGCAAATTCCGGCCGGCAGTGGAAAATAGGCTATTGGGGTCGGAATGGAACTCCGGAAGTTGGAGCAGGTTCGTAATATCATTTTGGATATGTGTGCAAATTTTCAGGTCAATCGGAGGTGTTTTGGATAGTTTCGGCATCCTTGGTGAAATTTAGGAATCTCAAAGTTCATAGGCTTGAATTTGATGTGATTTTGGTGTTTTTGCGTTGTTTTTTCTGTTTCGAAGGCTCGACTAAGGTTAAGAGACTTGTTTGTATTTTTGGTTGGGGTCTCGAGGGGCTCGGGATTTATTTCGGATGGTTAACAGGGGTTTGCACTTGTAAAATTTGCAGCAAAGCTGTTGCTGGTGCCATTTTACTGGTGTGACCGCACCTGCGGATGGGGAACCGCAGATGCGGGCCAGCAGAAGCAGAAAGGAGTTCGCAGATGTGAAATTTGGGCAGCTCAGTGAGGGACCGCGGATGCGGAAGTGGGACCGCACCGGCAGAGTCGCATGTGCGGAAATGGAGTCGCAGGTGCGGAATTCGGACTTTAAGTGATTTTTTGCAGGTGCGCACCTAGGATCGCAAGTGCAAGACTTTTGCCGCAGGTGCGGAAATTGAAACTTATAATTAAGGAATTTAGGGGTCAATTGTGGTCGGATTTAGATGCATTTTATATGTGTAGACTCGGGAAAGGATAAGGATTCTTGTGATGCGATTTTTATCAAATTCCGAGATGTGGGCCCGGGGCTCGAGTTTTGCCGATTTCGGGAATTTTGGTTAAAATTGATAGTTTTCGATTGGGCCTTGTTCCTTGAGCGTACATTAATGATGTTAATCTGGTTTTGGTTAGATTCGGAGCAATCGGGAGCCGATTCGAGAGGCAAGAGCATCACAAATTAGTTTCTGGGCCGGTTTGAGGTAAGTAATGACCGTAAATATTGTCCCGAGGGTATGAAACCCCGAACTTCATATTTTCTCACTAGTTTTGGAGTGGCGCACATGCCGGATGACGAGTGTGTAGCGTGCACTGATTTGGATTTGGAATTGGTTCTTTCCGTGGCAACTATTGAGTTGCGTATTTACTTTAAATCCTATGTTAAATTTCTGTTTTAAAACCATTTCTATATTTGGGCTGTAAGCCATGTTTGGGGCCTTGTGCCGACTTGTTAGACCCCTTGGGGGTTTTACTGCTATTTCCTTATTGTGTTGACTTATGATTTACACTAAGTCATAGTATGTTTAAATGTTTTCGAACTCAGCCTTATTTACACTATTTTGAGTTATAAACTAATGTTTTGGGTTGAGTACCCCGTTTTTACTGATAGCGCGAGGGGCTTACTGTTCTGACTGAGTGAGGCTGAGGGCCTGATTGTGAGGATATGAGATGCCACAAGGTGACTTGATATTAGCGCTTAGGCTGAAGGAGACTCTCCGGAGTCTGTACACACCGTAGTGAGCGCATGTACCTACTGAGTGCGAGTGCCGAGTGCCGAGTGATTGGGAGGTATGAGTGATTGTGAGGTTGCCCGAGGGGCTGATTATGAGTGACTGTGAGGTATGCCCGAGGGGCTGATTCTGAGTGATGTTACGCCCGAGTGGTAGTTTCTGATACATGTTTTGCCCGAGAGGCTACTTATGACTTTACCACTTTCACTCTGAACTTATGAAATATGTTTTGCCCGAGAGGCTTTTTATAATTTTCATCATTTTTACACTAAACTTCTTGAAAGTTATGTTGAACCGTTGGCATGTATATTCTCAAATGACTTTTACTGAAATCGACTTTTAAGCATGGTGATTTAACGTATACACTGTTGGAAAGAAAGACTGTGCTTATTCTGAAATGATGATTTGACTTTATGTGTTCTTACTGCTCAGACCTGATTTATTTTCATTACTACTGAGTTGGCGTACTCACATTACTCCCTGCACATTGTTAGTCGATCCAGGTGCTAGGGCAGAGTGAGCGGTGTATCTGTTCCAGAGATTTCTAGGAGCTTTTTGCGAGGTAGCTGCACGCGTCCGCAGCGCTGCTCTCTCCTGCTTACTATTATAGGGTTTATTTTTCCAGAGTTTTATATTTTTCGTAGATGCTCATGACCAGTGATTACGGAATATCGGGGTTGTATTTAATATTCGGTGTAGCTTTATCTATTTTAAAATGATTAAATGAAACCTTTAAGGGTTATCAATTTAGTAATGATATAAATGAAAGATGCTTTACGTTTTGAGTTTTAATTTGGCTGGCCTAGTTCCACGAAGGCTCCATCACGACTGGTTTAGATTTGGGGTCGTGACAAGTTGGTATCAGAGTGCTAGGTTGCATAGGACTCACTGGTCATGAGCAAGTTTAGTTGAGTCTTGTGGATCGGTACGGAGGCGTCTGTATTTATCTTCGAGAGTTGCGGAACCCTTAGGAAATCTCACATTCTTGAATTCTTGTCGTACAAATCCATTTTTATTCAGCCAAAAGCATAACTCTTGAATTCCTTCCATGTATTCGAATGCGCACTCAAGCGCTTGGTATCAGCTGTGCATTGGAAGCTTGTGACTTCCATGGATGAGATGTGATTTTAGCATGTGGTATAGGCCAGTCTGGAGGATTTGAGGTCAGATTAATTCTATGGCTTGAGTGCTAAGATTTTGATTGTGTGAGCTGTGCATTTGGGGACTTATATGTCCGTTGGTGTCCTTATTGACGGGACTTTGTGACTATATGTCTATGTGGTGAGTAGGATTTGAGGGTGAGATGTGTTCATATTGTTTGACTGTGAAAAAAAGGGATGGGCCGGATATGTAACAATAACTATTGAGTGTTTGACTTCTGTTTGGAGTTGGCACATGGCCTCGAGTTGTGAGTGTATGGGAAAACCTCTTATGTTGTTTAGTTGTGGAGTGAAGCGGATCCTCTTGTTGTGTTATGAGTTCTTGGTGATGTCTTTTGAGCTGACCAATGCCCCAACAACGTTCATGTATTTGATTAACCGTGTATTCAACCGTGTTAGCGCTACTTTGTTATTGTATTCATTGATGGAATCCTGGCGTACTCACGTAGCCAGTAGGAGCATACTCAGCATTTGAGGAGGGTGTTATAGAGATTGATGGAGGAGAAGCTTTATGCAACGTTATCCAAGTGTAAATTTTCAGCTCAGTTCGGTATTCTTGGGGCACGTGGTGTCCAGTGAGTGTATTCAGGTGGTCAAACGAGTGTGGAGAGAGCTTCCAGAAGCTCAAGATTTGTTTGACCAGAGCTCCAGTGTTAGTTCTGCCATCAGCTTCAGGTTCTTATACCGCGTATTGTGATGCCTTGAGGGTAGGCGTTGGTTGTGTTTAGATGCAGAAGGATAAAGTGATTGCGTAATAGTTATGATGTTTGGAAGGGTATCGAGAGATATCAGTTTGAGGCTAAGAAGGCAGGGCTATCTCACACGGGGTGTCCTGAGGTTGCGTGATCCTTAGGTGATTCTGTGGCAAGTCCTCTTTTATCAGAAATTGATATACGTTGCAATTTGAGTTTAGATCGCTTGTGGAAGTTGGCATGACTATTACAATGGTGGGAGTTACATATGATGTGGAATATTAGATGGGTTGTGTCATATGAGCTTATGAAGGATTTAGTTGAATTTCACTGCAGTATGGTGACAGTGATAGCGTATGGGCATTGTGAGTTATTGCTTGTCTTGGTCGTTGGCTTTGAGCCAAGTGGGGGAGGCTCTTAACAATAAGTTGATTGCACGATTATGTGGTGTATTGGTTTCAGTTCTAGGTATATTGGGGGATCCGTTATGATCTGCATAGGTGGAGTCTGGGGATGACTCGAGTGATGGGAATTCTCGATATAGGTTGTAAGGTACTCTATGGGTAAAGGAATTTTTATTGAATGATTGAGTTGTAATTGTAAAAGGTGTAGTGGGTGCAGTGTATGGAGTTGCTTTTTGCTTCCAGTGTGTGGATTACTTCCTAGTATGTTGGTGTGCCAATGGGGCCAAGTCGTTTTGTCTTCTTGATTAGTGCAATTGAGATTTGCGTAGAGTGGATGACTCTCGAGAATGGTTCTGATAGATTCAAGGTTATACGTAACAATTGAGGATCTTCAAGGTGTGTATTTGGCTAGAACTGAGATTTACGTTAGAGGGTGACAAGACGTGTGGCATTTCTACATTATCATGGATTCTACATATCAATATCAGGGAAGTGAAGGTAATGGCTTTAGATTCGTAGGAAGTTCTTCAGGGTAAGTATTTTGAATGTGGTACTTTTGGCGATATTTGAGAGAGTATTCAGCGGCTTATGAGCCTTAGACGGTATGGTGTTATGATTGGGTCTCGTGTGGTGAGTCTTGGTTGTGAATTGCGGTATTATAGCAAGGAGAAGTACCAATTCGCCGGTAAGTCAGAAGGAACTTGGATAAATAGGAAAACTTGGTAGTAGGTCGAATCGACATGGTAAGGATACAATTAGTTCTTTGGGTGTTCATGAGGTAATGAATTTTTACAGGTGTTTCTTAGCAATGCTCTTGGGTTTTGCTGACCTGCGTAGTTTGGTTGGGTTAGAAGGACTCAGTCCTGACGGTTTGGTGTTGTACAAATGGAATTTGGATAGTTCCTGATGGTTTCTACCACGGTTAGAGATGCATATTTTCTACTGGTGTGAGGTGCAGGTGATGTATAGTGATTTTTTCTTCTAAATGGGATCAAATGGGAAGTTCTTGACCAGTTGGGTGCGTAATTTCTTGTGGCTCGGAAAGGGATTATGAAGTTCTCATGTTTATCATAGGATGTCATGTTGTATGCGGTATGTCGTGTAGAGTGAGATTTGCATGTGTGAGGTCACGGTTTAGTTCTGGAAGGAAGGTCGAAAATTTTTAGGCATCATTTGCAGTTTCATATGACTAGGTAGGTGATAGAACTGTTGGGTGGCTTGATGAGGGTATATATTTCTGAAGAGTCAATGTGTGGAGTTTAGGGTGCTTCATTGGTATTGCGACACTCTCTTGTTGGATCGACTGTTGATATTCAAGGTTGCTTGGTGACACAGAAGAATTATAGGGGTATTATAGGATGTGCTATGTATTCGAGCGGTGGAGTTGAGATCAGGCATAGTAATTGGTGTGCTTCGTGACTTCGAGACTAAGAGTTCTCATAAACAGGTTATTTTGTGGTAGTGAACTGTGAATATGCGAGCAAAGCTAGTCAGATGTTAGTATGTACCACGATTCTATCATTGTGAACTTTTCGGTGAGCTATCTATCTGTTGAGGGTGACTAGAGTTGATTCAGGGTTATTGGTAGGTCCGTATGAGTGTGTGTTCTGCACCGGGTCGGAATTGCTGACTCCGAATTTCTATTATTGAGGAATGTACCATTCGATTGTCATTGAGTTTATCGTGTTCTGGAGTGATGTATGAGTTACCCTTTGGTGTTGCGAGGGGTTTTGATCGTTGGTTATAGGCACATATGGTGCAGTACTAATTGGGCTTTATAGCTGAATTTGAGTAAGGTAGGTAATTTGGTGTTGCGGGATTGAGACGTATTGGTTATGTTCTTTTAGGTTTGTGTGGCATGGTATCGTCCGATTTCCCTGTGGTTATGGCAACACACTTTGAGTACTTGATGTCGAATTGCGCATGGTTATTGATTTTGAGAAAGGTAACTCGAAGTATTTCATGTAGACCAGCGTGTGGATGGGATCACACATTGTAGCGGAGTTATGTGGGGGTATGATCCTTGGTTTCAGATTCGTGTGTTTTGACTTTTCGAAGAGTGTCAGGCTCTTAGCATGGTGTTGTGACGGTAATTATTAATGGTGGGATGGTCCTCTCGTGTGAATCTTTTATATAATTTGATTACATTGGGATGCTGCTATTGAGTGCACGAGTTGCACAGGTCATGGCTTTGAATTGTATTGATGTTTCGTGTCATCAGAGTGGTCGTGTTGGATGAGAACAGGTCATTGGACCTAGAATGAATACTATCAGAATTGTCTACAGCATAGTTGGAAGGATAAATATCGGGAGTCGGCTTAGAAATATGCTATAATTCATATTTGGGAAGGGGGAGCTTCATGTCTGACTGATCGGACGAATGGTTGCTATTTTCTACGTGTTTCTTTCACCATCGGCACCTTATGAGAGTGTTAGAGTGAGGCATTTCTTGATAAGAGGTTATTTACGGTATTGGGTTATTTTGAGTAGCTATTGTGATTAGGAGTTATCACTATGAGGCTTTGAGTCATGCGATATATTATGTGATTACATCTGGGGTTACGTATATGGCTTGATTCATCGTGTTCAGACTTATTCAATTTATAGTTGTGGAATCTTGATCTTGTAAAGTATTTCAGAAGTGGGAATTTGGTTCTAAGGTTTATGGGTTAGGTCGAATTGTGAAATTTCAGTTATGTGTGTTATCCAACCTAATTGAGATAAGGTGGCGTGGGATCACCCCCTAGTATGTGTATGGTAGGGTTGCACGACAATTTGATGGTTTCAGAAATAACACTGGGCGCGTTCGAGGACGAACATATGTTTAAGTGGGGGAGGATGTAACGACCCGACCGGTCGTTCCGAGAGTTTATCCCCGTTCCCCCTATTCTGCTTCATTTGGTGTGGTTCAACTTCATTATGTTGTGTTGGATTTGTTGGCTCGGGTTCGGAGCGATTTTTTGGAGAAAAATGAGACACTTAGTCTCTTAACTTGGTTCAATAGTTGGAAAAGTCAACTAGAAGTTGCCTTATTGGTAAACAACCTCGGAATGTTGATTTTATGTCTCAGATAGCTTCGTTAGGTGATTTGGGACTTAGGAGTGTGTCCCGAATGTAGTTTTGATGTCCGGTGTAGAATTAGGCTTGAATTGGCGAAAGTTGGTTTTTGGCAAATTCCGGTCGGCAGTGGAAAATAGGCTATCGGGGTCGGAATGGAACTCCGGAAGTTGGAGCAGGTTCGTAATGTCATTTTGGACATGTGTATAAATTTTCAGGTCAATCAGAGGTGTTTTGGATAGTTTCGGCATCCTTGGTGAAATTTAGGACTCTTACAGTTCATAGGCTTGAATTTGATGTGATTTTGGTGTTTTTGTGTTGTTTTTGGTGTTTCGAAGGCTCGATTAAGTTTGAGTAACGTTAAAGGACTTGTTTGTGTTTTTGGTTGGGGTCTCGAGGGGCTCGGGATTGATTTCGGATGGTTAACGGGGGTTTGGACTTGTAAAATTTGCAGCAAAGCTGCTGCTGGTGCCATTTTACTGGTGTGACCGCACTTGCGGATGGGGAACCGCAGGTGCGGGCCTGCAGAAGCATAAAGGAATCCGCAGATGCGGAATTTGGGCAGCTCGGTGTGGTACCGCAGATGCGGACATGGGACCGTACCTACAGAGTCGCAACTGCAGAAATGGAGTCGCAGGTGCGGAATTTGGACTTTAAGTGATTTTTCGCAGGTGTGCACCTGGGACCGCAGGTGCGGAAATCCTTGGGCAGGAAGTATAAATACTAGCATTCGCGAATTTTTGGCATTTCTCATCACTTTTGCATGCGGGTTGAGTCATTTTGAGAGCAATTTGGAGAAGGATTTCGAGGGTCTTCTGTCGAGGTAAGTTTCTCGGACTAAAAAAAACTCGATTCTATGTTATTATGTGACGGATTAGGCTTGGAATTAGTGGATTTAATTGCATAAATTGGGGGTTTAGGGCTTGGGAAATTGAGACTTATAATTAAGGAATTTAGGGGTCAATTATGGTCGGATTTTTATGCATTTTATATGTTTAGACTCGGGAAAGGATAAGGATTCTTGTGATGTAATTTTTATCGAATTCTGAGACGTGGGACCGGGGCTCGAGTTTGGCTGATTTCGGGAATTTGTGTTAAAATTGATAGTTTTCAATTGGGCCTTGTTCCTTGAGCGTATATTGATGATGTTAATCTGGTTTTGGTTAGATTCAGAGCAATCGGGAGCCGATTCTAGAGGCAAGAGCATCGCGGATTAGTTTTTGGGCTGATTTGCGGTAAGTAATTACCGTAAATCTTGTCCTGAGGGTATGAAATCCCAGACTTCGTATTTTATCACTAGTTTTGGAGTGGCGCATATGTCGGATGACGAGTGTGTATCATGCACTGATTTGGATTCGGACTTGGTCCTTTCTGCGACAATTATTGAGTTGCGCATTTACTTTAAATCCTATGTTAAATTTGTGTTTTAAAACCATTGCTATATTTGGGCCGTAATCCATATTTGGGGCCTTGCACCGACTTGTATTGGGGGCTTTTACAGCTATTTCCTCACTGTGTTGCCTTATGATTTATACTCAGTCATATTATGTATAACTGTTTTCGAACTCAGCCTTATTTACACTATTTTGAGTTATAAAATGATGTTTAGGGTCGAGTACCCCATTTTTACTGATAGCCTGAGGGGCTTACTAAGAGTTTTTGACTGAGTGAGGCTGTGGACTTAATTGTGAGGATATGAGATGCCACGAGGTGGCTTGATATTAGTGCTTGGGCTGAAGGAGCCCCTCCAGAGTCTGTACACACCCCAAGTGAGCGCAGGTACCTACTGAGTGCGAGTGCGGAGTGCGGAATGACGAGTGATTGGGAGGTATGAGTGACTGTGAGGTTGCCCGAGGGGCTGATTATGAGTGACTGTGAGGTTGCCCGAGGGGCTGATTATGAGTGATTGTGAGGTATGCTCGAGGGGCTGATTCTGTGGGATGTTACGCCCGAGGGGCCGTTTTTGATACATGTTTTGCCCGAGGGGCTACTTATGATTTTACCACTTTCACTCTAAACTTATGAAATATGTTTTGCCCGAGAGGCTTTTTATGATTTTCATCATTTTTACACTAAACTTCTTGAAAGTTATGTTGAAATCATTGGCAAGTATATTCTCAAATGACTTTTACTGAAATCGGCTTTTAAGCGTGGTGATTTAACGTATACACTGTTTGAAAGAAAGACTATGCTTATTGTGAAATGATGATTTGATTTAATTTGTTCTTACTGCTCAGACCTGATTTATTTTCATTATTACTGAGTTGACGTACTCACATTACTCCCTGCACCTTGTGTGCAGATCCAGGTGCTAGGGCAGAGTGAGCTGTGTATCTATTCCGGAGATTTCTAGGAGATTTTTGCGAGGTAGCTGCACGGGTCTGCAGCCCTGCTCTCTTCATCTTACTATTATAGGGTTTATTTTTCCAGAGTTGTATATTTTCTGTAGATGTTCATGACCAGTGACTCCGGGATCTCGGGGTTGTATTTAATATTCGGTGTAGCTTTATCTGTTTTAAAATGATTAAACAAAGCCTTTATGGGTTATCAGTTTAGTAATGATATAAATGAAAGATGCTTTACGTTTTGAGTTTTAATTTGGCTGGCCTAGTTCCACGATAAGCGCCATCATGACTGGTTTAGATTTGGGGTCGTGACACCTGAGGGGCTTGGGTGTATTTTTGGATCATTGGTTTTGAGTGCGCGAGCAGGTCCGTAGCATGTTTTATGATTGAAATTCATATATGGTTTGTGTCTGGGAGGTTCCGGATGAGTTTCGGGGTGGTTTTAGATTATTTCGGAGAAGTTTGGGTTTTGCTGGTTTCTGGTGCGACACTGTTCATTCGCAATTGCGAACCATTTATGGCCATTGCGAAAACGCTATTCATTCGCAATTGCGAACCATTTATGGCAATTGCGAAGATATTGTTCATATGCAAATGTGAACTTTTGTTCGCAAATACGATAACTACAGCTGAACAAAAGGTGACTTAGACAGGATTTTTGATTCATTTCCCAAATTTTCAAAACCTAAACCACAAGAGGCGATTTTCCAAAGAACTTTTCTTCCCCAATTCATTGGTAAGTGATCTTAAACTAACTTCTTTCAATCTTTCACTACTTTTTCATAAGAGTAAGCCAAAAATCTAAGGTTTTCATGGTGAAATTGGGCAGTTTTGGGTAGAAACAAGGGATTTGATAAATTGGGGATTTAGACCTCAAATTGAGGTCAGATTCCAAAAACAATTATATAACCGGGCTCGGGGGTGAATGGGTAATCGAATTTTGGGGTGGACCAAGCGAGCCCCGGTGTTGACTTTTGTTTACTTTTTCAAAAATGGCCTAAATTGAATTCTTTACAATCGTGGGTAGTTCCCAAGGCTTTATTTGAATTGTTTGGTTGGTAATTTTCTAGATTCTATTGGTTCAGAGGCTTGTTTGAAGGGAAAAGCTGTGATTGAGCTTTGAGTTAGCTGTTGGAGCGAGGTAAGTGTCGTGGTTAACCTTGGCTTAAGGGATTAGGACCTAATTGTCTATTTGCTACGTCTTTAGATGTTGGGTACCACGTATAGGTGAAGTGACGAGTACCTATGCGTTGTTGTCGGATTATAGCATGCGGGTGGGTCTTATTCTTGTAATTGTTGCTTTCTTGATCATATTATTCATGCTTGGACTAGTTAATTGTAATGTTGATCCTTATTAACATGTTTACGAATTTTGGTATTGATTGATGTTGAATCAAGTTCAGGTTGGTATTGTGGAACCGAATGTCGAAGTAAGATTTGATCTTGTTCTTTCTATCTCCCTACTGTCATTATTCATAATTTTGGTGAGGGAGAGTGTTAATGCACGAAAGGTGATGTCATGCCATTTCTATTGACTTTATGTGAGGTTGAGAGTGATAATGCACGAAGGGTGATGCCGTGCCATATTGTGAGTATAATAAACGAAGGGTGATGTCTTGTAATGTTATGAGAGTTAATGCACGAAGGGTGATGTCTTGTTATGTTATGAGAGTTAATGCATGAAGGGTGATGTCGTGCCGTTTCTATTATATAATGGTGAGGATGAGAGTAAAAACACGAAGGGTGATGCCGTGCACTTTTCCTTTATTGTGTTCATGGATTCTTGTTGGTTAATGGTGTATTTACTGTTCAAGTTATCTTTCTGCTGTAATTCTCTATCTCATATTTCCCTTCAGCATGGTTCCCCTCTCGATATTACCTGTTTAGTTCTTTATTGTTACTTGCATATACACTGTTAAACTATATAGGTTTGATTATAGGTGTCTTGTATTAGCCTCTTTACTACTTCGTCGAGGTTAGGCTCGACAGTTACCAGTACATGGGGTTGGTTGTACTGATACTGCACTCTGCACTTTCTGTGCAGATTTTGGCACCGGCTCTGGTTGACCGAGAGTTTAGCTATTGGACCCACTATCCG
The DNA here is from genome assembly GCA_005239505.1 of Nicotiana paniculata. Classification (NCBI taxonomy): domain Eukaryota; kingdom Viridiplantae; phylum Streptophyta; class Magnoliopsida; order Solanales; family Solanaceae; genus Nicotiana; species Nicotiana paniculata. Next base: position 20,773 of record MDKI01259977.1, read on the forward strand.
GAGACTCAAGGTAGATCTGTCGGCGTTCACAGACCTTGAAGTCCCTGTCTATCTTTTATGTTTACTGTTTCTTTTATTCAAATAGTTATACTTATTTCAGACTTTTATTTGAAGTAGTTCTAGAATGCTTGAGAATTGTGACACCAGATCTGGGTAGTGATAAATGATTAAGTTATTATAATATTGGCACTCTTTATAGCTTGTTTACTGTTAATTACGGAACTGTATTAGAATTGATTCAATAATACTCTAATGTGGCTTGCCTAACAAGTGGAATGTTAGGCGCTATCATGGTCTCGACGGTGGGAATTCCAGGTCGTGACAAACAAAGTTAAAGCTGATGACGTCGTTCCTCCTACGGTAAACAATATTATCCCAGATAGTCTTGTTATCACTAAAGATTTTGAAGAGAAGTATCCTTCCGCTCATCCTCGTATGTGGGTCGTTAGTGTATAGTATTTCTTCCATCCATCCTTTCAGTATTACTGTTGTGAAGTAAGACTTCCGCTATCAAGATTTATACATTATCTCTCCCGACCTGGCAGAGCGGGTAACCTCACCTAGGAAGGGTTTTACGTATTTCTACATGTATCCCTTAACCTTGGTGTTGTTATCTTTGAGTGGAGAGATTGACTCCGTCATTATGAAGTTCTGCATCCGCTACCAGGTGTACTTGGCATAGGTAAGTCCTTCTGTGTGGAGGACAATCTCCTGTCGTCGAAACATGTGTCAGGAGATAGGAGAAGAGCTAACCTTAGCTCGATTGAGGAACCTCTATTCCCCTAAGATCTTCCGTAAGGAAATGATAAATTTCAGCAAGCTCGTCATCCAGCATGGATGACGATAATGACTGTGGGTAGATTGAATGGTTTGTTTCAATCGCCACCAGGGACATCATTCTGGCTATGGCTTCATCCTTCCCAATATTATGGAATCGCACTCGTAAGTTCACCATTTGTCTTTTCTTCCATTAAAGATCATTCCATATCATTATTAACCCTTCATGTTTCACTTATTCTAGCGACTCGGTGGGTTTCACCTAGGGTTGAGGGCCTGGAACAGTGGGTCCAGAAAATTTTTGACGTGACTACGCCCTAGACCCATACGTGGAAAGAAATGTCCCTTAAATATAAGTGGAAGGCCAAAAATCATGGTAACCCAAACTCATCTTGTTTTTACCTTTTCGTATAAGGAAGTTGTTTAACTTTTCTCTCCCCTTGGATTCAGGTCTTCCCTAGAGCTCAGGTTTCGTCCCCGAGGAGGACGTTTTGGCTAATCCTGCTGATGCCGCGAGGCTGCTGTAGGAGGCTTTTGCATAGATAGGTGTCTCTGGGCCTGCTTCTGGTGTGAGTGCTTCTTCTCGGAATCCCCGGTCGGAGAACAAGTAACCAAATAGAAGACGTTCCTCCGCGGCCTGAGGAAAAAATAAAAAGTCAACGAGTGAAACTCCCGAGTCGTCTACAGAAGTTTTGATGATGAGCCCCCATCCTGGGCCGGCCATAAACGCCGTAATGATTGGCGATTATGGGGAGCCAGAAAGGAGGGGGCTTATCTACATAGAAGAAAACGATCTTTCTCAGCTCAGCAGACTGCTCAATCTGTTGAGTTAGTTATACCAACCACGATGCCTCGCTCTAAGGGGAGTATGAGATGGTAGAAAATGCTAACTCTCGCTTTCGGATCCCAGTCGCTGTGCCCGGTACCATAAGGCTGAGTACCAGGTCTTTGCCATCTTCGGATGATGAGCAACCAACAACCAGCAGTGCGCTTGCTGAAACCACTTCTCATCCTTCAACGCTATCAGCTTTGTCTCCTTCTTCACCAATTCTTCCTCACCACCAACAACTGCTACATCATCTCCACCGGCTGAAACTGCTCGAGAAGAGGATGCCCTTTCTCCTAGTCCCCAATTCTTGGGAATTTGGGGAAATATTATGCTGCCTCGTATGAAGATCCATAAAGGAGGAGGAGCATTACTCTTGCGGTTTCCCCTAGATGTCACATGTTGTCCCTGCCGGTGGAACTTGCAAACTATCTGAAGCCTTTGGCTTCAGAAAAAAGTTAGGGAAAAGATACAAGTTCTCTCGGGAGAGTTTTTGTTCAACAATGCTATGTACAATGCAGCAGTGGTATATTGATCATTTCCTTCATTTTTTCCTATCTTTAATATAGTTTTTGAGTTTGTATTCTTCGTTTTGTAGGCCAATTTTCTTGCATCCGAGGGACTCCAAAGGTTGATTCGAGATAAGGAGGAAATTACCTCTGAGCGGGATCAACTTTTGGCCGAGCGGGACCGAATTGCAGCTCGCCTCTTGGAGCTGGAAACTAAAGCTGCTGAGGTAGCTGATTTGGAGGCTCGGTTGCAGCAAATCAAGCAAGAAATAGAGACCCTTCGCCATGATGTCGCCCCGTTGAGGGCTCAGTTTAGAGAAGATAGGGCAAACTGTGTTGAAATTCTTAATGTCATTCTTACTGTATCCGAGCATGAGGGTGCCTCCGCTGAAAGAGTGATCAACTTGGAGGTGGCCTTGAACTCCAAAACTGAAGAGCTTGCTGCCGTTGGGGTGTAGTATTCCCAACTAGAGGAGAAGCATAGAAGGATGGTTTAGCATAATAGACTTTTCAGTTCTATTGTTTGTGATCTTGAAGTCAGCCTTCGGTCTGTTATATTCACATGGGAAAACCTTTCTGCCAAAGTTGACCAACTTAAAGAAGAACTCAAGCACCGAGCGACTTCCCTTGTTGTTGAAAAAACATATGCTATGTACAACATGAGGAGAAAAACCTTGGAAAAGGCTAAAATGGGTGTCATTGATTTTGATGCCGAAATCGCTAAAGCCCGTGAGCTGGAGTTGGCAGCTAATAGGGGTCTTCCGTCCAAGCTTGATGCTACGATTCTTCTGGTTTCGATTATGAGTTCTCGGGAACTAAAGAGGAATCAGAAGGCGAGAGATGCTGAAGGCTAAATGACGAGGTCCAAGACATAGAACCAAAGGCAGATCTACCCACTTCTCCTGGGGGCCCATATGCTTCTCTTCCTCCGGGTTCCAGAGATACATCAGCTTAGTTTTTGATTTCTTTTTTTCAAACTTTTGTGTTGGTGCCGTTTGTTACAGTTATTGTGAATAAAAATACTTTTTTGTTCAATTATCATATAAGTTTCCCTTTCTGCGTACTTTCGTTTGAACATTTGTGCAAGTTTTTTCATTGCATATTTTTTGTTTAAGTATTTGCGCAAGCTTGTTCTTTGCATTCTTTTTTCATTTAAGAGTTTGCACAAGCTTCACTGTTTGCCTTTGATCATGCAATGTTTTCGGTGTATCTTCCCCGGAAAGCATTTGGAATCCGGGCATAAGTCCTCCCGAAATCAACCCTTTAACGTGAGGGTTTTCATAAGAGAGGACCCTCTTATGTTTACAGTGCTCTTGAAGAGGACGTCTCCTGTTCATTAGAGCACTAGCATTTGAAGTACTTATTTAACTTTTAAATGATAAAATGAATTCATCGTCCAGACAAGAAACAAGATAGAAATAAAAAGGACTTTACTAATTGATTCCATCCATTTTCAAAAGTACATAAGCATTCGTTGTTCTAAAAAGAAATTTCCATTTCTTGTGGCTAACTTGTACAACTTGTTTCTTCGGGGCTGGACATGTAGTCCTCGGTCCAAATGATACAAATATGTTTCCGGGTTTCGTATTCCGCTCGAAGTGGAAGTCGTTGTTTCCATATCCTCATATCATTCCCGCCAGTGTTCGAATGCGAAGAATGCGAATTAGAACACGAGGAGTTTTACACCTCCAAGGATTCCACTAGTGAATTGCTACATAATCTTCAGTATGGTAACAAAATTTACTTCCCCTTAGGAATTTATTCTATCGAGCCAAATATTATCTAACAATCCCTCAGTGGCTTGCACTTGTGAAGGGTCGGGTAATCACTGTTTGACGGTAAACTCAACTTCCCGGTAGGAACTTCGCTATCGAACAAAAGACTATCTAACCGATTAGTAGTGGTTCTTCGCTTGTGTGCCTTGTCATTAGAAGGTCTTATTGCTGTTGTTGAAACTTCCTTCGTAGTATGCATTTCATTGTTGCCTCGTTAAAAACCTTGTTAGAAAAATCCAATTGGGACAAAAATTGGACGAATGGAAAAAGAGTGCAGCACATACTTTCAGTATAGGTGATATTCATCAGCAATAGTAGCTCTTGAGTTGTGCCATGTTCTAGTTTCCTGGCAACATTTTTCCATCTTGATTCTCTAACTCATATGAGCCTTTCCCGCTGACAACTGAAACCCGATAGGGACCTTCCCATGTTGGTTCTAGCTTTCCCGCATTGAGATCCCAGGTGTTCTGAGTTACTTTCCGTAAAACCAAGTCTCCCACTTTGAAGTAACGGAGGTTGGAACTTCGATACAAATACCTCTATATTCGCTGCTTTTGAGATACCATCCTTAAATGCGCGAAGTCTCTGCGTTCGTCGAGCATCTACAAATTGACTAACATTGCTTCATTGTTTACTTCTCCGTTTGACCGAAAATATCTCATGGTATGTTCACCTACTTCCAACTGGATCAAGGCTTCTTCCCCATACCTAAGAGAAAAAGGAGTCTCCCCCGTGCTTGACTTGGCTATTGTTCGGTATGCCCATAGCACAGTTGGGAGCTCTTCGGGCTATTTTCCCTTAGCTGATTCTAATCTCTTTTCGAGATTTTGTATGATCACTTTGTTCGTTGATTCTTCTTGTCCATCTGCATTTGGATGATAAAGTGATTATGTGATCCTCTTGGTTGTCAAATCTTCAAAGAATTTTGTAATTTTTGCGCCTATGAATTATGGACCATTGTTGCAGGCTTTTTCTTTTGGTATCCCAGATCTGCAAATTATGTTCTCCCACATGAAATTTACTACTTCACGTTCGCCAATCTTCTGATAAGGACCTACTTCAACCCATTTAGAAAAATAGTCAGTTAAAATCAAAAGAAATGTTACCATACCAGGAGCCGGTGGCAGCGGTCCGACGATATCCATCCCCAACTTCATGAAAGACTATGGTGAAAAAAAAGAATGCAGTAGCTCTGCTGGTTGATGTACCAACGATGTATACCGTTGATATTTGTTGCACTTTTAAACATAAGCTTTGGTGTCTTGTTCCATCCGGGACCAATAGTATCCTACCCTTATTAACTTTAGTACTAAGGAATCTGCACCTGAGTGATTCCCGCAGATCCCTTCGTGGACTTCTTGCATAATATAGTTAGACTTGGAGGCTCCCAAACATCGGGCCAATGGGACTTGAAAAGTTTTTCTGTATAATTGACCTTCTTTGAAACTATATCGTGCGGCCTTAGTTCGTAGCGCTCGAGATTCCTTAGGATTCTCAGGCGATTTTCTGTGTTCGAGATAGTCAATACATTTGTTTCTCCAGTCCCAAACCAGATTAGTCGTGTTTACCTCATTATAGCTATCTGCGTCCAGAACCGAGTCCATAAGCTGTACGACCGTACCAGAGTCCGATCCTTTCATTTTCATGGATGAGCCAAGAGTAGCTAAGGCATCCACTTCTGCATTTTCTTCCCTCGGGATATGCATGATTGACCACTCCCGAAATCGAGCGATCAGAGCCTAACCTTCATTATGTAATGTTGCATGCGTTCCTCCTTGGCTTCGAAGATCTCATAGACCTGATTTACCACAAACTGGGAGTCACATTTGATTTCTATGAACTCGGAGTCCAGTCCCTGGCTAATTCGAGTCCTGCAATCAAAGCTTCATAATCTTTCTCATTGTTAGTCAGCGGGATTGTTATTATGTCCTGACTTAGGGTTCCCTCGATGGCGTAGTTAGTACTATGCCGAGCCCAGACCTTTTTAAGTTGGAAGTTCCATCCGTGAATAGGGTCCAAACTCCTGATGTTGATTCTGACACCATTACTGCTTCTTTGGTTGCTAGAGGTAATAGTTCCGGACTGAAATCGGCCGCAAAGTCGGCCAAAACATATGACTTGTTCACAGTCCTAGGTTTATATTCTATGTCGAATTTACTCATTTCGACGGCCCACTTGGCCAGCCTACCCAAAAGTTCGGGTTTCTGAAGGATACTCCACAGGGGAAAGGTGGTCACCACAACAATAGGATGACATTAGAAGTAAGGCCATAGTTTTCGAGCGGCGACTACGAAAGCTAGGGCCAATTTTTCCAGGTGTGGGTAGAGAGTTTATGCTCCCGTTAAAATTTTACTGACGTAATATATAGGAGATTACGTACCTTCGTCCTCATGGACTAGAACAACCCTTACCGCTACCTCCGAGACTGCTAAGTAGACCAACAATTCTTCGCCTTCGTCCGATTTTGATAGTAATAGAGGACTTGATAAATACCTTTTCAAATACCTCAAAGACGGTTGACATTCTGAGGTCTATTCAAAGTTCTTCTTCTTTTTGAGTAGGGAGAAGAAAGGTGACAATTCTTTGAAGACCGGGAAATGAATTTGCTCAAAGAGGCAAATCTCCTCGTTAGCCTGTAAACTTCTTTCACACTTCATAACTGGAGTCGGGATGTCTTTGATGGCCTTGATATTTTCGGGGTTAACCTCGATCCACCTTTATGACACCAGGAATTCCAGGAACGCACACTTCTCAGGGTTAAGCTTCATGTTGTCCTTACTTAAGATGTCAAAAGTTTCTTCCAAGTCCAAAGACTTAACAAGCATATAGTCTATGTAAACTTTCATGGTTTTCCCTATTCGCTTTTCAAACATATTTTTCACGAGTTGTTGATAAGTGGCTTCAATTGTCTTTATCCCGAAGGGCATCACGTTGTAACAATATGTGCCGAAATTCGTGATGAACGAAGTTTTTTCCTGATCCTCTGGTTCCATTTTTATTTGATTGTACTCGGAGTAAGGATCAAGGAAACTCATTAACTCGTGACTTGCCGTTGCATCAATTATTTGATCAATGTCTGGAAGTGGGAACGAATCTTTTGGGCACGCCTTATTTAAGTCCTTGTAGTTTACGCATATGCAAAATTTATTATTCTTCTTTGGAACTACTATTATGTTAGCTATCCAGTCAGAATACTTTACCTCTCGGATTGAACCGATATCAAGCAGGCAAGTTACCTCTTTCTTAACGAATTTATTTCTGGCCTCCGCAATAGGACGTTTTCTTTGTCTTACCGGAGGAATGCTGGGATCCAAGCTTACCTTGTGTGTGATCACTTCTGGCGGGATATCTGTCATATCCGCATGGGACCACGCAAAACAATCGACATTAAATTTAAGAAATTCAATAAAACCAGACCTGAGTTCGGAGTGCAGCCCTTTTCCCAAGTGGAGTTTCTGCCCCAAGAATTTCTCGAATTGTGCGACTTGCTCAAGTTCTTCTGCTATGGACTTTGTTGCGTCTGTCTCTTCTGGAACCTGGAAATACCTTGGCAACAAATAGGATACCGACGCCCCTTCCCCCTAGTTAACTTCACTTGGCTCAAGAACAGACGGCAACTCCTATAATTGCTATGCTACATGCTCCTTCCCTTTGCTACTAGAGAATGAGATTGCATTCATCTCCCTTGCTGCCAATTGGTCACCGCTTATTTGTTTAACTCCCTAGAGAGTTGGAAATTTCAACAACTGATGATACGTTTACGACACAACCTTCATTTTGTGCAGCCATGGTCTCCATCGAATGATATTGTAACCCATATCGCCTCCACTACCTCGAAAAGGGTCGTAGGCAGCAAGATTTCTCCCCGAGTTGTCACGCTTGCCAGATTGAACCCAACGAAAAGTTTTGTGGCTGAAATGATACCTCCGGTGAGCTTGGCTTGCTCCAACACTCTCCAATGAATGATATTGGTTGAACTTCCTGGATCCATCAGAACACGTTTAATCTTGAAATCTAAGACATTTAGCTAAATTACAAGGGCGTTGTTATGCGGTAGCAGCAGTCTATCAACGTCTTCCTCAGTAAAAGTGATATCGTCTTTAGAAATTTCCCCGAGTCTTTTGCTGTGAGTCACTGCTACTTTCGTCTTTTTCGCCACCGAAAATGTAGCCCCGTTGATCTTGTTTCTCCCAAAAATCATGTTTATCTTCAGGCTCAGGGGGTCGTTCCATCTTTTGAAGTCTCTTTATTATCACGATTGCGACGTAGTTGTTTTTAGCCCAGTCGCTTAAAATTTCCCTGAAATGGCCATTTTTCAGCACTTTCTCTACCTCTTTGCACAGATGTCAGCAGTCCCAATTCGGTGACCGTTTGTCCCGTGATATTCGCACCACAAATTAGGATACCTCTGGATGGGATCGGATCTTATCGGCTTCGAGAATTGTGCTTATTTAATGTTCTTCATAGCCTATACCAACTCCACTATGCTAACATTGAAGTTGTATTCAGAAAGTCTGGGGTAGGAAGAATATGACGTTTCCTTATTCTGCAATGACCTGTTGTTTTGGCAGTGACCGATTTCCTATCGGTAGAGAATCTATCCGGTTACCAAAAACATCTTCCATGTCTTTCGGCCCATTCATAGGGCAAAAACCTACTCCTCAAAGACCACTGATCTGTATTGAAATCGTGTTTCGATTTCTCTTTATTCTTCTCCCGATCCTGGTCTTTAATCAACGCCGGAAAATCGAGATGATAATCTTCAATCCATATTTAAGACTCGTACCGTTTGTGAACATCCGCTCGAGTTGTTTCGTGAAAATCGAGAAAACTTCCTTTCATTTTTCTGGAAGCATCTAAACTCCTCGGATTCAGACATTTGGTGAATGCTCCGGCCGCCATTCGTCCGGAACGGCTAGTACCAACATCCCTTCCTTTTGGAACCTGGTTACGAACTCCTGCAGTAACTCGGACTCTCCTTGTGCAATCCTGAATATATTGGCCTTTCGGGCCTATACTTTCCTGGCCCCAACATGGACCTTAATGAAAGAATCAGTGAGAATCTCAAATAAGTCTATGCAATGCTCAGGCAAAAGCGAATACCACGTCAGGGCTCACTTTGTAAGAGTCTCCCCGAATTTCTTCAGCAGAACAGACTCAATCTCGTGGGGGCTAAATCATTTTCCTTCACCGCCGTTGTATAGGTGGTGATATGCTCTTGTTTATCCGAAGTCCCATCCTACTTCGGTACATCTGGCATTTTAAACTGCTTTAAGATCGGTTTTGAAGCCACGCTTGGTTTGTATGGAAATTGTGTGTATTTCTTTGAGTCCGTCCCTTTCAGCACTAGTGGTGCGCCCGAAATTTGATCCATTCGGGCATTTACTTCCCTCATAAATCGCATGAGTTTGATTTAAAGGGATCACTCTCATTGTTGTGAGTTGATCCGTTTCCCATGGGCGCATAAGATCCGACCTCGCCCCTTGGGGTGTTATTGTCGATCCTCTACATCGCTTGGTTTGTGGGAGCACCCGGGAGTACCAGGCCTCGTCCATTTGCGTTGTTGGAAGCACCCGTCAACGCCTATTTCAGTTCCGTCATGACCTTATCCTGCCATGTGAGATGGCCTATAATGGCCTCCTATTGCTCTTGTTAGACATGACCGCTTCGACGACGTTCTCTTCTTCAACATCATCAGGAGTTTCCTCTCGAACATATCACGGATATCGGCCGTCGTGGACCGGCGGGGCCTCGTTCCCCTCGTTGTGGGTATCACTGATTGAATCCTCGTGCTGAGGATGATTTCCTTGGGTTTCAAAATTGTGTGTGTTGTTAACACCATTATCTGCTTTTTGAATGATTTTTGCTAAGAATAAAGAATCAAACAAGTTAGTAACAGATGTAAGGATCAATTCAATTACACAACTGTCTATTCCCCACAGTGGACGTCAAACTGTTACCTGTAAAATGGTACAATTAAATTTATACATGGTTTTAAGACAAGTGAATTAATTTGATCCAAAAATTTAATACATGAATTAAACATAAACATAAGATCTAGCCTTAAAATTGGAATAAATGACATATATCTTAGTTCCGGGCGCAGAACTAGCGGGAGCAATAAAAAAATACAAATAAGCAAGAAAATAAAATGTTATTGTGCTAGAATATAGTGTATGCTTGCCAGAAAATTCATCCCCTACAATGATAGTATAACCCACTATTTATAGTTGCACTTAGGGAACAAGGTCCTAGGATTAAACTCTTCTTATGTAACAATTACGATTGCATTGAAGTGTGTGTAACGGTGGGAAGTGAATTCCGTATTCTCTGTAACGGATCATGCATTTAATGCTGTAGAATATTCTTCATTGAATGCTACCAGATGACATCATTAATTTTATCGTTATGCGTATCATTCTCTCATGTGACAAGCGAGATCATTGGCTTCGGGTGTAGTTATCTTCTGCCTTTGGTTCCACGTGCCTCTTTCTCTTGTGATCATTAAATATGAACATATTTTACCCCATACAAAAGAATTAATAGACAAAATATAGACGAAGACACAAAAAGGGTAAATTTCACAAATGGTCATATAACTATGACTATTTCTCACTAAAGTCATATAACACAAAAATCATATAACTATGTGACAAGACCCAAATCTTAGCCTGTCGTGATGGCGCCCAACGTGGTACTAGGTAAGAATGACTTTCCCCCAAAACCTACGTCAAAATCTCTCAAAAAATCGCCTTCCACCGAGCTCCCGAATCAATTTTTGTGTTATGAACTCAAACCCTCAATTTGAAACTTTTAAATCTACCTAGGTACATCTCCTTCACGAACACGGAAAGAGTCTCACGTTCGCAAAGCATAAAACTCGACTGCCTAGAAAATCCTCTTTCACGAACGCGAATACACCATCGCGAACGAGATGCCTTATAGAGGTTGGCCTACGGGAACGCGTCCCCCTGACCACGAACACGAATCCTTAAGGTCTGGTGCCCAACCTGCCTCGCCCTTCTACGCGAACGCGAGCTCCCTCTTGCGGAACAAGAATCCGAACCCGATATCAAAAATTTCACTCCCGGTCAAACTTTCCAAAATCCAACCTTTCGCCATTTTAAGCCTAATTCCACTACAGACCTCCAAATCACAATCCGGACACGCTCGTAAGTCCAAAATCACCCAACAAAGCTAACAGAACCATCAAAACTCCATTCCGGAGTCGTTTACACATAGGTCAACATCCGATCAACCATTTCAAATTAAGCTTTCAACCATGAGACTAAATGTCTCAATTCATTCCAAAACCTCACCGGACCCGAACTAACTACCCTGGCAAATACAATAGCAGCTATAAAGTATAAGATTAGCAGTAAATGGGGGAACTGGCCTATAACTCTCAAAATGACCGTTCGGGTCGTTACATCCTCCCCCTCTTAAACAAATGTTCGTCCTCGAACATGTATAGAAACATAGTTGGAGTCTCAAATAGGTGTGGATATTTGGTCTGCATCTCCTGCTCGGTCTCCCAAGTAGCCTCCCCAACTTGATGACCTCTCCACTGCACCTTCACTGAAGCTATGTCCTTTGGCCTCAACTTTCGCTCCTGCGTCATAAGTCAGATCACCATCCAACTGAACGACACTGAAATCCAAAACATAAGACGGATCGCTGACATACTTCTGGAGCATACAAACATGAAATACTAGATGCACGCTCGACAAACTAGGTGGCAAGGCAAGCTTGTAAGCCACCTATCCAATCCTCAGAAGCACCTCAAACGGTCTAATAAACCGAGGGCTTAACTTTCCCTTCTTCCCGAACCTCATAACACCCTTCATGGGTGAAACCTTGAGCAGAACCTTCTCCCCAACCATGTAGGCAACATCACGGACCTTCCTGTCGGCATAACTCTTCTATCTAGACTGCGCCATGTGAAGCCGCTCCTGAATCAATTTAACCCTGTCCAAAGCATCCTGAACCAAGTCAGTACCCTATAGTTTAGCCTCACCCGGCTCAAACCAACCCACCAGAGATCTACACCGTCTCCCATACAAAGCCTCATACAGAGCCATCTGAATGCTCGATTGGTAGATGTTGTTGTAGGCAAACTCTGCGAGTGGCAAAAATGATCCCATGAGCCCCCAAAATCAATGACACAAGTGCGTAACATGTCCTCCAATATTTGAATATTGCGCTCGGACCTTTCCATCCGTATGAGGGTGAAATACAGCACTCAGCTCAACCTTTATGCCTAACTCTCGGTTAACGGCTCTCCAAAATTGCGATGTACACTGTGTGCCTCGATATGAAATGATGAACACTAGCACATCGTGAAGGAAAAAAATCTCGCGAATGTAAATCTCACCCAACTGCTCCGAAGAATAAGTAGTTCCAGTTGGAATGAAGTGAGCAGACTTGGTCAGCCAATCCACAATCACCCAAAATAGCATCGAACTTCTTCAATGTCCGTGGGAGCGCCCCACTAAAAAATCCATGGTGATACGCTCCCATTTCCACTTTGGAGTCTCTAACCTCTGAAGCAATCTGCTCGGTCTCTGATGCTTATACTTCACCTGCTGACAGTTGAGGCACCGAGCTACAAACCCCACTATATCCTTCTTCATTCTTCTCCACCAATAATGCTTCCTCAAGTCTTGGTACATCTTCGCGGCACCCGGATGAATGGAATACTTCAAACTGTGGGTCACCTCAAGAATCAACACACGTAGCCCATCTACATTAGGTACACAAATCGGACCCTACATCCTCAATACCCCATCATCCCCAATAGTAACATATCTGGCATCACTGTGGTGAACTGTGTACTTAAGGACAGGTAAATGAGGATCATTATACTGGCTCTCTCTGATGCGATCATATTAGGAAGACCGAGATACAACACAAGATAGAACCCAACAGAGCTCTATAATCTCACGAACTGGTTGGCCAAGGCCTACACATTAACTGTAAGAGGTCTCTCACCAACAGGAATGAATGCAAGACTAACCATACTCACCGCCTTTCTATTCAAGGCATCGGCCACCACATTGACCTTCTCGGGATGATACCAAATAGTGATATCATAGTCCTTTAGCAGATTCAACCATCTCTGTTGCCTCAAATTTATATTCTTCTGTTTGAAAAAGTGCTGGAGACTCCGATGATCTGTAAACACCTCACAAGACACACCGTAGAGATAATGTCTCCAAATCTTAATGTAAGAACGATGACAGCTAACTCTAAATTATGGATGAGGTAGTTCTTCTCATGGGGCTTCAACTGACGCGAAGCATTAGCAATCACTTTATGCTCCTGCATCAAAACACATCTGGTATCGATCCGAGAAACATCACATTACACTGTATAAGAGCCTGAAGCTGAAGGAAAAACTAGAACTAGAGTTGTGGTCTAGACAGTCTTGAGCTTCTGAAAGCTCTTCTCACACTTCTCCGACCTCCTAAAAATAGCACCTTTCTGGGTCAATTTGGCCAAAAGCGATGCAATAGACGAGAAACCCTCCATGAAGCGACGACAATAAGCGTCCAAGCCAAGAAAGCCCTGAATCTCAGTAGCTGAGGACGATTTGGGCCAACTCTGAACTGCCTCTATCTTCTTCGAATCCACCTGAATCCCTTTGCTGGATACCACGTGCGCCAAGAATGACACTGAACTAAGCCAAAACTCACACTTGGAGAACTTGGAATAAATCTTATCCTCCCTTAACTTCTGTAGCACAATCCTCAAATGATGGGCGTGCTCCTTCTAGCTACGACAGTACACCAAGATATCATCAATGAACATTATGATGAACGAGTTAAGATAAGGCTTGAATACATTGTTCATCAGATGTATGAATGGTGCTGGGGTGTTGGTCAGCCCAAAATACATCACAAGGAACTCATAATGACCATAATGGGTCCTGAATGCTATCTTTAGAATATTCGAATCCCGAATATTCAACTGGTAATGCCCAGAACTCAAATCAATCTTAGAGAACACCCTCGCACCTTGAAGCTAGTCAAATAGATCATCAATGCGCGACAAAGGCTACTGTTTCTTGATTGTAACTTTGTTCAAGTTCCTATAATCAATGCACATCCGCATAGTACCATCCTTTTTCTTCACAAACAGAACTAGTGCACCCCAAGGCGTCACACTAGGCCTAATAAACCCCTTATCAAGAAGTTCCTGAATTTGTTCTTTCAATTCCTTCAACTTAGATAGGTCCATATGATATAGAGGAATTGAAATGGGCTGAGTGTCCAGCACCATGTCAATACCAAAGTCAATATCCCTGTCGGGCGGCATGCCCAACAAGTTTATAGGAAACACATCCGGAAAATCTTGCACTACCGGAACAGAATCAATAGTAGGGATATCAGCACCAACATCCCTCGCAAAGGCCAAATAAGATAAGCAACCCTTCCCAACTATCCGATGTGCCTTCAAGTATGAATCACTAGGCTGGGAACATAGTCTAGAGAAACTTTCCACTCAATCCTTGACAACCCCGGCATCATCAACTTCTCGGTTTTAGCGTGGCAATCTAGAACAACATGACATGGAGACAACCAATCCATACCCAAAATCACGTCGAAGTCCACCATACTAATCAATAAGAGATCAATACTAGTCTCCAATCCCTCAATAGTCACTACACATTACCGATATACATGGTCCACAACGATAGTATCACCCACCAGTGTAGATACATGAACAGGTGAAACTAAGGTCTCACGAGGTATATCTAAATAATTTTCAAAATACGATGATACGTACGAATAAGTGGAACCAGTTTCAAATAATACAGAGGCATCCCTGTGTCATACTGGGACAATACCTGTGATCATTGCATCAGACTCAATAGCATCTGGTCTGGCAGGAATAACATAGAATTGTGCTTGGCCTCCACCTGCTCGGCCTCCCCCTCTAGGGCGACCTCTAACTGCCTGGGCCCCACCCTGAGCTGGCTAGATGGGTGGTGATGTAACTGGTGCTGAAGTTGTAGTCTGACTCCTCTACTGAGCTGATCCTCCCAAGAGGCGGGGACACTGCCTTCGGATATGAACAAGCTCCCCATACACGTAAAAACTCTGATCTGACAATGATGGTAGGGACTGAAGGGAGCCCCGAGCAACGAGATAACAACTAGAAGGACCCGACATAAATGAACCCTGGACCGATGGAGCACGGGATGAACTCTGAGATGGAAAGGCTCTAAGAGATGACTAACCCTGATGAGAATTGTATGAACCATGGCCAGATGATATACCACGGTGAGCTGGACGAGCCGTCTGAGCATGCCTATAAGGACGACCCCTGCCATGGTAGAAC
Source organism: Nicotiana paniculata (assembly GCA_005239505.1). Lineage (NCBI taxonomy): Eukaryota > Viridiplantae > Streptophyta > Magnoliopsida > Solanales > Solanaceae > Nicotiana > Nicotiana paniculata. The sequence goes on from MDKI01259977.1 coordinate 36,003, forward strand.
TGACCCCCAGAAGGAAGACCATTGAAACCACCCAATCCACGATTCCTCTTGGCCTCCCTCTCCTTCTCTCTTGACTGTAGACCATCTCTATCTACCGAGAAATGTCGACCATCTCGTCAAAAGTAGCACCAGACACTCACTCCTAAGTCATAAGCAGCCGCAACTGATATGCGAGGCAATCAATGAAACTTCTAATCCTCTCCCTATCAATGAGTACTAACCAAACTGCGTGATGAGCCAACTCAAAAAACCTCATCTTATTTTGAGTCGCAGACATACCATCTTGACGAAGCTGCTCAAACTGCCTGCACATCTCCTCCCTGTGTGACTGCGGCATGACCTTTCAAAAAAGAGAACGGAGAATGACTGGCTTGGGAAATGGCTGGTGCCTCCTGAGACCAAACCACCTAATAAAGGCCAGTACAAATCGTCAATATCTGGGCCTAAGCCTCCTGAAGGCCTGGAATCACAATGGGCACGACTGGTGCCTGATCTGGCCCCACTGGCTCAGCCATATTTGGAACCTGCTCCTGAACTGGAGAAACTGGTGGATCTGCAGGTGCTGACCTAGTGGTCGTATGAGCTCCACCTCTCCCCCTACCGCGGAATCGGCCTCCCATGGCCCTAGCTGGTGGAACTGGTGGCTGTCCATCCTACCCGGTAGCACGTGTCCTCACCATTTGTGAGGGAATCGACAGCCTCCCAAAGATAAGCACATACATCTCTGTACCAATCCGCAAGACTCTATTAAACATGCCCATGACTCGTGAGACCTATGTAACCTAGGCTCTGATAGAAACTTGTCAGGACCCAAATACTAACCTGTCGTGATGGCGCATAACATTGTACTAGGCAAACCGACATTTACAAAATAACTCCAACACTTTTAACAGAAAATAGATTTAAAGCAGTTTAAATAATAAAACTTCTCATAACATGATAGAAAATCCAAAACACAATGCGGAAACTCCCAACATCGGGGTGTCAATGAGTACATGAGCATCTAATTATCACATGTCTAAGAAAATACTATCTATCATTATCTGAAACTAAATACAATAAGTGGAAGGATAGGAAAGGAAAGACAAGGTGTGCGATAACGGCGAGCAGCCACCTTGAAATTTGAAGGGTCAACTGCGTAGTTAATCAACACCCATCGTGTTCGGAAACACCTAGATTTGCACACGAAGTACAGGGTGTAGCATGAATACAACCAACTTAGTAAGTAATAAGAGTAAATAAAGAATAGAAAGTAGTGACGAGCATTACAATTATGGTTCAATTACAGTGATTTCAACATAGGAAGGTAGCATGCTTTCATGTTTGGTAAATTAGGTCAAGCTGTTACTTCATGACAAGATTAAGTGAAATAGAGTGTAATATCTTTCAGAAATTTCAAAACAATAATACATGACAGCTAAGTGCAACAATAATGAAACCAAATGCACCCTCTCAAGCCACAGTCACTCAACGCTCACTGGAGGTATGTACAGACTCTGGAGGGGCTCCTTCAGCCCAAACGCTACATTAATCCAATCATGGCATAAATCAAAAGAAACATGTTGCGGTGTGGAGCCTGATCCAAAATATATAGCCATAAGGCTCATTGCGGTGTGCAATCCGATCCACACATATACAACCATAAGGCTCATTTCGGCGTGCAACCTTATCGACATATATACATATATCACTCAGAGTTCAGCACTCAGATCCCGACTCAATCAATAACCTCTCCAGTCTCTCGGGCTCTCAGAAATCATGAAAATCAGCCGTAACAGAAATGATGTAATATATCAACAAGGAACAAAAGAGAGTGAGGTATGATATGCAAGTAAAACAGAGACTGAGTACAACAACAATTTTGCAAGCAATTTGACATGTAGCACGACCTCTGAAGACCCCTACATGACACCACATGGCCTAAGCATGATTTCTAGCAGAATTTGCAGCTCAATGTCTATATCTTGTGAAGAATTTACAACTATCAACAGATTAATCATCTATACGGTTTCATGGAATGGACCAAGTCCCAATTCCTATGGTGCACGCCCACACGCCCGTCATCTAGCATGTGCGTCACCTCAAAACCAATCACATGACACGAAATTTAGTGTTTCATACCCGCAAAACCAAATTTAGAAATGTTACTTACCTCAATCCAAGCAAATCTCTACTCCAATACACTCTTTCCTCGCGAAACGGCCTCCGAAAGCCTCGAACCTAAAACCTCCATAAAGATAACAGGTTGGACATGAATGTCTCAAGAGGAATTAGAACACATTCTAGGCATGAGTTAGTTATCATGATAGTATGGAACAAGGAAATTAGCCAAACTCAGAATAAGCAACAAGTATAAGTAGCATAATGATCATTCAGGTTAGACACAATTAAGGTTAGCATATTAGGCTAAGCATTTAGGCATGACTTGCAGAGAAATAGCAAATTAGGCATAAAGGATTCAACATGAAGAGAGCAATTTCGAGCAAGAATATAGTCTCACAAAGGGGTTTCAGTGCAAGAAATCAAACAAAGTTCAACAACCATCGATTAGGTTTTTATTACGAATCAGGCAGGCGTCATGAATCAAATTAGCTATATACGTATGAGTTAACATCAAAACTTGCAAAGAATTGAAGCTAATAGAACTATAGAGTAATGTTAAAATAAGCAGAATTGTACATGAAATATCGAATTAACTCAGAGAAATCCAGATAACACTTATACACATAACATAAGCACAAATCGAAAGGAGTAGGATTATGAGGGTACATGACACTAATCAGTAGCAAAGTTAAGCGAACAAAAGAGTGTTGAATTTAGAGTATTAGTAGTGATTTAGTAGCAGCACTTGAAAGAAGACAATGGAACCCCAAATCCCGGATGCTTCAGAGTTCACAAGATCCTCGAGAAGGCCTACGAGCAGTGCTTGCACAGAAGGAGGTCATTTAATAGTATTATGGCCTTGGCTTTCAGTCGGCCGAGGATTCAACAGTTTCAGAAAATATTTGTTTGTAACAGATTAAGGAATGAGTGAAAGAAGAGAATAATGAGAGTAATAGCAGTAGTGAGGTCTGTTGAAGGGGATTAGGGAAATGGTTTATATAGTGGCAAAATTAAACGAACAAAAAAGGAAACATAATAAATCAAACACAAATAAGGAAAATGAAGCATGCAAAAATCAATTCGGAATCAAATTAGGAGAAAAATCGGGTAAACCCTAGTTCATAGGAGAACACAAATAGCCAAAGAATCTCACTGAATCGTACCCATATAGCCTGGTGGTGAGTCCATATAGATGAAATATCGTCTAATTCTCGAAGATTTAGGAAGATTGCTCATAACTCAGGTCCTGGTACTTGCCAAAAATATGCAAGTACTAGGTGATGCTAAAATCGTGTAAGTAACAAGATGACAGAACGTATAAGGTAAGGGAATCATGGATTGATTCCATTTGGGCTAGGAATTGGAGAGAATTAAGGGAGGTGGCTATTAGGGTTTCAGAGAAGGAGGAGGAGGATTGAGGGTGTGTTGGGGCAATGGCTTAGGGGAAAAGGGTTAGGGTTTGGGGTGAGGTTAATTAGAAGAGGGAGATCACATATGGGTCGTTGATCTCCCAAGATCAACGACCAGGATTTAATGAGACGAAGATCAGTTTAGTTGACGGGTATGGGGTAGTGGGTCGCTGGTATTGGGATAGGGGTTATTGGGTTGGAGTTTAGGGTGTGGGCTGGTGAATTGGGTCCGAAATTTGGCCTGTTTTGGGCCAGATTTTTAAATATAAGAAATTAAAGGAAAATTAATTTAATAAAATATCTAAATAAATATAAAAATAATATTTATGCAACTTAGTATTTTAAAATAATAGCTAAAGAGTATACAAAATTATTTTAACCCTGGATAAAATGATAAATGCAATTAATTTTAAAGTATAAGCTAGTATTGCAAACAATGGTTAAATAGTTCGAAAATGCAGATGTAACTATATAAGACAAAGTAAAATATTACGAAACACACACACACACACACACACACACACACATATATATATATATATATATATATATATATACAAATAATAAATTTGGATGAATTAGTCATCACATAATAATTTAAATGGGCAATTAATTAGGTAATATTCAAGTAATTTAAATGCAAAATATTATTTTCAAAGCTCTAAAAATTATGTAAAATTATGAAAAATGCTTGTATAAATCTTGTAAATTAAATAATGATGCAAAAATTACATTTTGAAAATATATATACTATTTGGAAAAATGTGAGGGCAAAATTGGGTATCAACACGCTCGACAAATTAGGTAGCATGGCAAGCTTGTAAGCCACCTGTCCAATCCTCTGACGCACCTCGAACGGCCCAATAAACCTAGGTCTCAAGTTGCCCTTATTCCCGAACCTTATAACACCCTTAATGGGTGAAACCTTGAGCAGAACCTTTTCCCTAACCATGTAAGAAACATCATGGACCTTCCTGTTGGCATAACTCTTTTGTCTAGACGGCGCCGTGCGAAGGCGCTCTAGAATCAAATTAACCTTGTCCAAAGCATCCTGAACCAAGTCAGTACCCAATACCCTAGCCTCACCCGACTCAAACCAACCCACTAGAGATCTACGCCGTCTTCCATACAAAGCCTCATACAGAACCATCTGAATGCTCGACTGGTAGTTGTTGTTTTAGGCAAAATCCACGAGTTGCAGAAACTGATCCCATGAACCCCCAAAATCAATGACACAAACGCGTAGCATGTCCTCCATTATTTGAATAGTGCGCCTCGGACTGTCCGTCCGTATGAGGGTAAACTACAACACTCAGCTCAACCTTTGTGCCCAACTCTCACTGCACGGCTCTCCAAAACTGCGACGTAAACTGTGTGCCCCGATCTGAAATGATGGACACTGGCACATCGTGAAGGCGAACAATCTCGCGAATGTAAATCTCACCCAACCGCTCTGAAGAATAAGTAGTCCCAGCTGGAATAAAGTGCCCGGACTTGTTCAGCAAATCCACAATCACCCAAAATAGCATTGAACTCCTTCGAATTCCGTGGGAGCCCAACTAAAAAATCCATGGTGATCCGCTCCCATTTCCACTCTGGAATCTCTAACCTCTGAAGCAATCTGCCCGGACTCTGATTCTTATACTTCATCTGATGACAGTTAAGGCACCGAGCTACAAACCCCACTATGTCCTTCTTCATTCTTTTCCACCAATAATGCTTCCTCAAGTCCTGGTACATCTTCGTAGCACCCGGATAAATGGAATACCGCGAACAGTGGGCCTCCTCAAGAATTAACTCACATATCTCATCTATATTAGGCACACAAATCCGACCCTACATACTCAATACCCCATCATCCCCAATAGTAACATCTCTGGAATTACTATGGTGAACTATGTCCTTTAGGACAGGTAAATGAGGATAATGAAACAGAGGCTACCCATACTCACCGCCTTTCTGCTCAAGGCATCGGCCACCATATTGGCCTTCCCGGGATGATACAAAATAGTGATATAATAGTCCTTTAGCAGCTCCAACCATCTCTGCTGCCTCAAATTTAGATTCTTCTGTTTGAGCAAGTGCTGGAGACTCCGACGATCTGTAAACACCTCACAAGACACACCGTAGAGATAATGTCTCCAAATCTTAATGTATGAACGATGGAAGCTAACTCCAAATCATGGACGAGGTAGTTCTTCTCATGGGGCTTCAACTAACGCGAAGCATAAGAAATCACTCTACGCTCATGCATCAAAACACATCCGATACTGATCGGAGAAACATCACAATACACTGTATAAGTGCTTGAAGCTGAAGGCAAAACTAGAACTAGAGTTGTGGTCTAGGCAGTCTTGAGCTTATGAAAGCTCTCCTCACACTTCTATCACCTCCTGAAAATAGCACCCTTCTGGGTCGATTTGGTCAAACGCGATGCAATAGATGAGAAACCCTCCACGAAGTGACGATAATAAGCGGCCAAGACAAGAAAGCTCTGAATCTCCGTAGCTGAGGACGGCTTGGCACAACTCTAAAATGCATTTATCTTCTTCTAATCCACTTGTCCCTTCGTTGGATACCACGTGCGCCAAGAATTCCACTGAACTAAGCCAAAACTCACACTTGGAGAACTTGGCATAAAGCTTCTCCTCCCTTAACTGCTGCAACACAATCCCCAAATGCTGGGCATGCTCCTTCTAACAACGAGAGTACACCGGGATATCATCAATGAACACTATGACAAACGAGTCAAGATAAGGCTTGAATACATTGTTCATCAGATGCATGAATGCTGCTGGGGTGTTGGTCAGCACAAAATACATCACGAGGAACTCATAATGACCATAACGGGTCCTGAATGCTGTCTTTAGAATATTCGAATCCCAAATCTTCAACTAGTAATGCCCAGACCTGAAATCAATCTTAGAGAACACCCTCGCACATTAAAGCTAGTCAAATAGATCATCAATGTGCGGAAAAAGCTACTCGTTCTTGATTGTAACTTTGTTCAAGTGCGTGTAATCAATGCACATCCGCATAGTACCATCCTTTTTATTCACAAACAAAACCAGTGCACCCCAAGGCATCACACTAGGCCTAATAAAACCCTTATCAAGAAGTTCCTGAAGTTGTTCTTTCAATTCCTTCAACTCAGATAGTGCCATATGATACAGAGGAATCAAAATGGGCTGAGTGTCCGGCACCAAGTCAATACCAAAGTCAATATCCCTGTCGAGCGGCATGCCCGACAATGCTATAGGAAACACATCTGGAAAATCTCGCACCACCGGAATAAAATCAGTAGTAGGGGTATCAACACTAACATCCCTCACAAAGGCCAAATAAGATAAGAAACCCTTCCTAACCATCCCCTGGGCCTTCAAATATGAAATCCCTCTATTGGGAACATAGTCCAGAGAAACTTTCCACTCAATCCTTGACAAACCCGGCATCGCCAACGCCACCGTCTTAGCATGACAATCTAGAACATCATTACATGGAGACAACCAATCCATACCCAAGATCACATCGAAATCCACCATACTAAGTAATAAGGGATCAGCCCTAGTCTCCAATCCCCCAATTTTCACATCACATGATCGATTTACACGGTTCACAATGATAATATCGTCCACCAGTGTATATACATGAACATGTAAAACTAAGGACTCATAGGGTATATCCAGATAATGGGCAAAATACGATGATACATATGAATAAGTTGAACCAGGGTCAAATAATAGATAGGCATCCTTGTGGCATACTGAGACAATACATGTGATCACTACATCGGAAGCAATAAAATCTGGTCTGGCAGGAATAGCATAGAATTGGGCCTGGCCTCCACCTAATCGGCCTCCCCCTCTAAGGAGACCTCTAGCTGCCTGAGACCTACCCCAAGTTCGGTAGGTGGGTGATGAAGTAAATGGTGCTGAAGTTGTAGTCTAACTCCTCTGCTAATTTAAACCTCCCAAGAGGCGGGGACACTGCCTCCTAATATGACCTATCTTCCCACACTCGTAGCAACTCCGATCTGACAATGGTGGTTGGGACTGAAGGGAGCCCCGAGCACCAGGATAACTGCTAGAAAGACCCGGCATAGAAGAACCTTGAACCGATGGGGCATGGGACAAACTCTGAGCTACAAGGGCATTGAGAGATGCCTGAGCCTGACGAAAACTGTATGAACTATGGTCGGACGATGCACCACGGTGAGCTGGACGAGCCGTCTGAGCATGCATTTAAGAACGACCCCACCCGTAGTGAAGCTGACCCCTATAAGGAACACCGCTGACACCGGCCAATCCACGAGGCCTCTTGGCCTCCCTCTCACCCCGATCTTGACTGAAAACCATCTCTATCTACCGAGCAATGTCGACCACCTCTTCAAAAGTATAACCAGATACTCTCTCCCGAGTCATAAGCAATCATAGCTGATATGTAAGGCTATCAATGAACCTCCTAATTCTCTCCCGATTAATGGGGACCAACCAAATTGCGCGACGATCCAACTCAGAAACCTCATCTCATGTTGCTTTACAGACATGTCATCCTAACGAAGCTGCTCAAACTAGCTGCGCACCTTCTCCCTGCGAGACTGCGACATGAAATTATCCAAGAAGAAAACAGAGAACTCCTGCCAGGCAAGTGGTGCTGTACCAACCGGCATGCGCCTCTTATAAGCCTTCCACCATCTGAAGGCAGCTGATCACGCTCAACTATGTCTTATAAAAAGACTAAACGGGCGCTGCAAATATAATCTGG
>MDKI01155078.1:0-11680 GCA_005239505.1 Nicotiana paniculata
AAAGGTTAGTTTGCATTCCTGCTGGCCCTGCTTGGCTCGTTTGCTTGATCATGATGATATTGTTTGCGTCATTGGGGTAGCGTCCGCTAAATAAGCTACTTCAGAAAAAAATAAATATGCATGATTTTTGTAAGATATAGTATATAATCTAAAATAGTTTTAGATGAACCGATGACATGACACGACTCGAGACATTGCAACCTCTCATGCTGCGGAATTTTGAGGGTCCTCCTCAAAATTCTGCTCCAGTTTACTGGGTGGACACCTCTAACTGCTGCTCGTGCGGTGATTGGATAAACTTGCTTCAAAATTTTGAGGGACTTCCTCAAAATTCTGCCCCAGTTGGCTGGGTGAATGCTTGTGGACTGCTACTCGCTTCAGAATTTTGAGGGCCCTCCTCAAAATTCTGTCCCAGTTTCAATTTGCGGGGAAAAATAAATTTTTATTGAATTGTGACCGAACCCATAGGGCTGACTTCAGCACCCAATATGCTGAAGTTTGGCCTGCCCCATACACTACCCATACGACCCCGTTTTTGAGAGTGTCAATCTCAGCCGTTGATCTTTCCAGATCCAACAGCTGAGAACTATCCATTCCCTAAGTATATATATGTCCTAACCACACCCCACCCCCCCTCATTTCACCAAAGTCTAACACCCCCATACCCCTTCTCTCTCTCGTCTCTCTCATCCCGTGTTAACTCCGATGGCCGAAAATCGCTTACTTAGGTCTCACAATTCATGGACAAGCTTAGTATAGTCTGGGGGATCGGTACGGAGACGTCCGTACTTATCTCCCAGAGTCTATAAGTTAGGAACAAGTTCATTTTTATTCAACTTTGTCGTACGATTCTTGTTATACCATTACTGATCGATCTCTTCTATTCTTATTCTCTCACAGATGGTGAGAATACGTACCGCTTCCTCCGTTGATCAGCAGTGGGATCCTCCAGCAGCAGCAGCTCCTACGAGGGGCAGAGGTCGAGGCCATGCCAAAGGTCGACAACTGTCATGAGGTTCTTCGGAACATGGGTATATTGGAGACCAATAGGGTCGACTTTACTGCTTTTTAGATGACTGGTTCCGCCAAGAAATGGTGGACGGATTATTTGTTGACTAGACAGCTAAGTCGCCTACTCTTACCTGGGACCGGTTCTCTCAGCTCTTCCTAGAGATCTCTTTCTCTTAATCTTATCCTTCTTTGGCTCTGGAGCTGAGGATCCCTCTTCCTCCCCGAGAGGGGGTGGCCTCATCTCGGAGAAATCGCCAATACCTGTGACAATGGAATTAGGCCACATGAAGAAAGGTATTTTTATTGAGGGAAGATATGTTATAACACGTACCTTGATGTTTTACTTCCCATTTGCCCTTCAACAAATTCTTCCACTTGCGTTTGTTGTATGATGAAGTAGCAGCCAGTTTGCGAGCCCAGTCATTGAGGTCGAGGGCCGCATTAGGCATCCACGGGACCGCTGTGGGAGAGGAAAAGGAACGATTATTCAAATTTCAGCAAAAACCATGAAAAAGAAATAAAACAAAGAATTTTACTCACGTTCGAAGTTCCATTTCTCGGGGAATGGCAGGAACTCCTTGGGAATAATGTCGATGGTCCTCACCCGGATAAACCAACTCATCCAACCTCGATCGCTGACATCGTCGTTACTTGCGAAGAAGGACTTGGTAGATCGGTGTTGTATTTTGATTAAACCTCAGAAATGTTGAGGTCGATATACTCGGATGAGGTGGCTGAGAATGAACTCGATCCCGGCCTTTTCGGCAAAGAACCTCATCATTAAGATGATCCACCATAAGGATGAATGAATCTGGACCAAGGTAACTTGATATTTTTGATAGAATTCGAGCACGAGCAGGTCGAGGGGACCCAGTGTAAAGGGGTATTTGTACACGCTCAGGAACCCCTCTACATAGGTCGTGATATCCTCTTCGCTAGAGGGTATTTGCAGAATGACCTCCTTCCCCCATTTACACTCTCTCCTCACAGCTTCGAGGTGTATTTCCTCGATGGATCTTATGTACCTTGATGTGTGTTCCCGATGGCCGGGGACATCAGAAGGGTTCTCTATTGTAAAGTCTTTGTTCAAAGAAAAATTGCTCGGCACGATCTCATTAAGCGTAAGGCACTGAAATCCAAGGAAGTACTGGGAATGAGTAAAACAATTACTACTTCACCTTCCCCCAAATATCTGTCAAATCAGCGTCCGTGAATTTAGTAACAAATAAATCATGCGCATACAGGGTAACGACAACCGGCCAGAGTCATAAAATAGTCATGTCCGTGCACTGCCGAGGGTCGAACGACCCGAACCATAAGTGCACCTTTCCATAAAGTACTCACATCTATGCACTGCCAAGGATCGAACGGCCCGAACCAAAAGTGCATCTTTCAATCCTCTCTATGCACTGCCGAGGATCGAACTGCCCGAACCAAAAGTGCATCTCTCAATCCGCCGTGGCGTACGACCCGTTACCATAAGAGTGGGGGAAATCACACTCTGCTCGAGCAGATGGCTCCCCAATTCAGACTCTAGTAGCCTCGCTAGTTGGGGTAGTTCAACCAGTTGTTGTGGAACATGCCGGTGATGGACCCGCCATGTTTTCTAAGGCTTTATTGAGATTGGACATGTTTACTAAGCTCTTTCTAGTTCACTTCAGCGGTGCATCTTTAGAGGACCCCCAGTATTATCTTGACAACTGCCATGAGGTGCTACGAACATGGGTATAATAGAGACCAATAGGGTTGATTTTGCTGTATTTCAGATAACGGGTTCCACCAAGAAATGGTGGAGGGATTATGTATTGGCTAGACCAACTAGGTCGCCAGCTCTTACTTGGGACCAGTTCTCTTACCCCTTCCTGGAGAAGTTCCTCCCTATCACATTGAGAGAGGAGTATTGTTGGCAGTTCGAGCGTCTCTAGCAAGGCAGTATGATGGTAACTCAGTATGAGACCCGTATTGTGGATTTGGCCGGTCATGATATTCTTTTGCTTCCTACCCAAAGAGAGAGGGTGATTGAGGGACTTGCTCAGCCTATCAAGTTGCGGATAGCTAAGGAGACCGGGAGTGAGATTTCTTTTCAGCCGGCTGCCAATGTTGCCTGGCGAGTCGAGATGGTTCTAGCTCAGGGGGGAGGTCAGGGGTCATACAAGAGGCCTCCTCACTCCGGTGGGTTCAATGGTGCCTCTTCTGGAGGCAAGGGTACTTTTGGTAGAGGCTGTCCTCCCAGGCCATTTCATTCAGTACTTATGGCATCCCACAGTGCTTCAACGAGTCGTGGTCCTTATGTGCTTCATTTTGGGCGATCAGCCTATAGTGCACCACCAGCTCCTATCAGTGCACCTCCTATTCAATGTTCTTACCGTGGTTATCTGACCCGTTTGGGTCAGTATTAGTTTCTGCAGCCACAGCATCGGGATGGATGTTTTGAGTGTGGTGGTTTTTGGCATATCAGGAGGACCTGTCTGAGATTATTGGGCGGTACGCCATAGCATCAGGGTTCTCATGCCATGGTCCCAGCACCAGTTGTTACATCGCCTGCTCTCTCACGACCCAAATCGATGGGCCGTGATAGGCACCCGGTACCTTACTCAACCGAGTACCAACATAACATATCTTTTCGTGTCATACTATCATAGAAAGTGAGATGGAAGGCTGCCGTGAGATAATTAGAATACAATATATGATACCAACTTATACATAAGACATACGGGCCTATAAGACCAAAATAACCACTCGTATACTGAACATAGTCCAGCAAGGCCATACAATCTTTTACATACATGACATATGTCTACAAGCCTCTAAGAATACATAATTTTCATAAAGGTCGGGACGGAGTCCTGCCATACCAAACAATATACGTCCAAATCGTACTAACCAAACAAGCAACTCCAAAGAAAATGGAGCGCACCAACATCTTCCGCTGAGCTGATAGCCTACTTTGAGGGCTCTCGACATGTCTATCGGGACCTGTGGGCAAGAAACTGTAAAGACCCGTAAAATTTCAAGTCTAAAAACAATGCCCGAATGGGTCCCCATGTGGTTATAACTGTAGAAAATTCTTAAAATGGACCCTTGTGGAGTAAAAAGTACCCCAAGACTTAAAGATAAAATTTTCCAGAGTTGCGCAGATCTGCGGTCCATTATGCGATCGTAAAATTTTCCAGAGTTGCCTGCTGTCCAATTTGAAGACAATTATGCGGCCCAAGATGCGATCGCATTTCGGGATTACGAATCGCATAGCTGTCGCATCCTTGCACCTCTATTTTTGCGGAGGAGGTTATGCGATTGCATAACAGGTAGCGGTCCGCATACCTGGGCAGTCCAGTTCCTATTTTGGCCCATTTGAGGGCCATTTATGCGACAGGAATGCGGACCGCATAGCAGGAATGCGATCGCATTCCTGACCGCATTTCCTGCTTGGGGCTTTTAATTTCTAATTTTTATACCCGACCCCATTTTCATAAATAGGTTTAGGGGCTTCATTTGGGGTCATTGTCTACTGATTTTAGAAAGAGATGAGAGCACATAGAGAGAGAAAGAAGGGGTCTAACTTCATAATCACCCAAATCTTGCTCAAGTCTTCAAGAATCAAGGAAGATAACCTTAGATTGTCCTTCATCAGGTTAAGTCCTACTTCCAAAAATTTCATGCAAGAGTTTAAGGGTTCAAATATGTTGTGAGGGTTATAGGCCCTGCAGGTGGGAATAAGTTGTAGTATGTGATATTAAAGAACTAATTTGGGTAGTTCATGTTAAAATTTGGTTGAAGGAAGAGGGAATTGCCATTTTTAAACCTTGTAGTCTACTTCAATGTTAGGTGTTTGATGAAATTCTTAAGAGAGTTACACCATGGGTAATCCTCCTAATTATTAATCGATTTCCTTTATCTCCTTATAGATTGTTATTGCTAGAGGTGTTGGTGTATTGTATAAACTTAAGGAAAAGTTCTTTGAGGTATGTATGGCTAATGCTAATCCTCATAGGATAAACCCATTGTGCTCACTTTCCGGGTATGATTCTCTTGTTGGATATCTATAGAATTTTTGTGTTCTTTGTGCCTAATTGAGAAATTCTTGCTTCTATGTCATTCCATGCTAATACCATATCGTTGTGCTACTTGAGTATATGAGTTGTGATCTTTATGTTCCTTCTTCTACTATGTGTGCGATCCTTTCATGTGATGGGTGTGGTAAATATGAAACACTGGAATGGTATGAAATATGAATCAAAAAGTTGTTATGATATGAAATGTGGGTACAGAGATGGTAATGATGTGAAATGCGAAACATGAGGTTGAATTGTTATGAAGCACGAAACAATGGATTCGGAAATTGTGAAACATGAATTAATGGAATGGATAGTCATTAATCAGACTCTAGTAGCCTCGCTAATACCAGGATAAGGAATTAAAATTGACAATCCCAAAATGAATACAACATATCAAAGAGTCAATAAAAGATAATATTATGATAAATAATCACAACATAACTAATCCTAATATAACTAATCCCAACATAACTTGTCTTCGAACCATACAACCCCTTAAGTTTCGACCTTTCTACGGATAAAGAAAGAGGATGAAGGGAGAGAGAAAAAGAAAGTGAAAGGAAAAAAAGAAACAGAGTAGAAAAAGAATAAGGTAACGTGTTTTGTAAAATTTAAAAAAAATATGTATAGATACAAAAGTGGTCAAAGACCCCACATGAGAGAGAAAGAAATCGAGAGAATATTTGAATGCTAAACGTTATTTTCCTGAATCTGACTTAATCTCCAGACCTTGAGCTCAGCTATGGAGGAAACTCCGTGAAGAATGAAGAATATAGAAGTAGAAGAAGTCGGTTGTATATTCTCAGTAAAGTAAAATGTGTACACTTGTCCTATATATACAAGAAAAAACTCCATTCTTAACTAAGCCAGCTGGTATAACTAAATATAACTATCTAACAACTCCACTAACTGCACCTAACTGTGGTTACTTCACTAACCTAACTATGGTTACATTCAAGCTAACTAACCTACTGACTCTAATACTTGCGCTCTAGCTGGAGGGTGCAAGATATTAAGAACTTCTGGTTTGCTCAACAGAAACACATGTTGTCCTTTTCCAAGTCCCTTTGTGAGAAAATCAGTCTGCTGTAATTTAGTTCCAATATAGTGAGTCTGCACCTTTCCTTCTTTAGTCTTATCTCTTATAAAGTGACAGTAAATCTCTATGTGCTTGGTACGATCGTGAAAAATGGGATTTGCTGCAATTTGCAAAGCAGCCTTACTGTCATAATAGATGTCAACTGGTTGCTTGATATTCACCTTCAACTCTGTAAACAATCCCAATAGCCATGTCACTTCTAAAGTTGCTGCAACCAAGTTCATATACTCTGCTTCTGCTGAGATCTTTGACATATTTTGTTTCTTCTTTGATTTTCAAGATATCAGGGAACCACAAAACTTCACTAAGAAGCCAGTTACTGACCTTCTTGCATTTGGACAAGCTGCCCAATGCATCACAGAAACATACCAGCTTATCTGCACCTTCACTACTCATTAATGTGAGTACGCCAACTCAGTAGTAATGAAAATAAATCAAGTTTAAGCGGAAAGAAACACATAAAAATCAAGATCATCAGTTCACAATATGCACAGCCTTTCTTTCCAACAATATATACATAGATAGATGAAATCAACATACCTTAAAAGCAAACTTCAGAAAAATCCTTTAAAACAATGTGTTTTCCGACAATTTCAGAAAAAAAGATAACGGAATGATTTAGTGTAAAATAAATAATCATAAGTAGCCCCTCGGGCAAAAACATGGATCATAAATCACCCCTCGGGTAGAATATCAGTCAGCACCTCACAGCTACTCAGTATCAGCCCCAAGGGCAACCTCACTGTCACTCATGCCTCCCAATCACTCGTCACTCGTCACTCGGCACTCGGCACTCAGCACTCAGCACTCAGCACTCGCACTCATTAGGTACCTGCACTCACTGGGGGTGTGTAAAGACTGCGGAGGGGCTCCTTCAGCCCAAACGCTAATATCAAGCCACCTCGTGGCATATCATGTCCTCACAATCAAGCCCTCGGCCTCACTCAGTCAGAACCTCTCAAAAGCCCCTCAGGCGTATCAGTAAAACGGGGTACTCGACCCAAAACATCTTTTTTATATCTCAAAATAGTGTAAATAAGGCTGAGTTTCGAAAACAGTTAAGCACAATATGACTGAGTGTAAATCATAAATCAACAGTGAGAAAATAGTAGTAAAATCCCCCGAGGGGTCTAAACAAGTCGGCACGAGGCCCCAAACACGGCTTATAGCCCGAATATAAAAATAGTCTCTAGAACACAATGTAAAATATGATTTAGTGTAAAATACGCAACTCAATAGTTGCGGCGGAGAGGACCAAGTCCAATCCAAAAATTAGTGTGCGCAACATACTCATCATCCAATATGTGCGCCATTCTAAAAATAGTAAGAAATATGATGTCCGAGGTTTCATACCCTCGGGATAAGATTTATAACCATTACTTACCTCAACCGGGCCACAATACTAATCCGCGATGCTCTTCCCCTAAAATTGACTCCTGATTGCTCCGAATCTAACCAAAACTAGATTAACATCATCAATATACGCTAAAGGAACGAAACCCAATCGAAAACTATCAATTTATACAAAATTCTCGAAATTCGGCCAAACTTGAGCCCTTGGCCTACGTCTCAAAATTCGATAAAATTTATATCACTAGAATCCTCGTCCTCCCACGATTCTATACATACCAAGAACACTAAAATCGGACTACAATTGCCCACTCAATAATTTTCCAGTTTAATTACTTAGAAAACGATATAGAAACGAGTTATGAAATTGGAAACCTTACCTCCAAGTGATCCCCTTTGATTTCTCTTTCAAACCCTCTCAAATAGCTCTTGACTCGTTCAATAATGGATGAAAAATGAGTTAATCTCACAAATAAGGCCTTTAAAACCTTCTGTCCAGCATTTATAATCCCTTTAGTGCGATCGCGACTCAACCCACGCGATCGTTATGCACAGCCCAGACCACCCTACACGATCTCATACCAATACAGGCGATCACATATAACAAATGTCCATCCCACACACGCGCCTCATAACCTCTATGTGATCGCACCAAAAGCCCACGCGATCGCACTACTTCACCTGACCAACCTATGCGATCAAAATCCATACCATGCAATCGCATAGAACAAATTGCCTGGCCCAATATTTTACTCTACGCGATCGCGGATGGATCCACACGATCGCAGTGAAGAAATCACTGCTGCTAAAACACCAGAAAATATCAGACTTCTTAAGACCAAAAAGTGCCCGTTTGAGCATCCAAAATACACCCGAGGCCCCCGGGACCTCAAGCAATCCTACCAACACACCCCAAAACATCATTCAAACTTAGTTGAGCCTTTGAAACACCAAAACAACACAAAAACACCAAAATTACATCAAATTCAAGCCTATGAACTTTGAAATTTCTAAATTTCGCTAATTATGCCGAAACCAACCAAAACACATCCGATTGACCTAAAAATTTGTACACATATCCAAAATGACATTACGAACCTGCTCCAACTTCCGGAATTCCATTCCGACCCTGATAGCCTATTTTCCACTACTAATCAGAAATCGCCAAAAACTAACTTTCACCAATTCAAGCCTAATTCTACACTGGACATCAAAACTTCATTCCGAACACACTCCTAAGTCCCAAATCACCTAACGAAGCTATCCGAGCCATAAAATCCTCATTCCGAGGTTGTTTACCATTAAGTCAACTGCCTACGTATCCCCTCATAAACGGGAATCAGGTTAGGCGTAGTTCAAATTACATCATTGAGAAATCATAAATTGATCGGTTTCGGCAAAACTTCTCCGTCCGTTTCTACAAATATGAGTGCTCCTCCTGTCAGCACTTTATGAACCATGTACGGACCTTCCCAGTTGGGAGAGAACTTCCCCTTGGCTTCATCTTTATATGGAAAGATTTTCTTTAACACCAGTTGCCCTGGTGTAGATCGTCTCGGCTTGACTTTCTTGTTGAAGGCCCTGGCCATTCTGTTCTGATATAGTTGACCATGACATACTGCATTCATTCTCTTCCTGTCTATGAGGGCTAATTTCTCATAACGGCTTCTTACCCACTCTGCATCGGTGAGCTCAGCTTCTTGTATAATTCTTGGAGATGGAATCTCCACTTCGGCAGGAATTACAGCCTATGTACCATAAACTACCATATAGGGAATTTCCCCTGTTGATGTACGGACAGTGGTGCGGTATCCCAGTAAAGCGAATGATAAATTTTCATGCCACTGCTTGTGCCTTTCTATCAACTTTATTAGTATCTTCTTGATGTTTTTGTTAGCAGCCTCTACGGCTCTATTCATCTGAGATCTATACGCTGTGGAATTATTGTGTTTGATCTTTAAATTTTCACACATAGCTTTCATCAAGTCACTGTTGAGATTAGAACCATTATCGGTGATGATTGACTCTGGAAATCCGAACCGACAAACAATGCGGTCGCGGACAAAGTCAGCCATGACTTTCTTAGTAACTGCTTTGTAGGAGGATGCTTCAACCCATTTAGTGAAGTAGTAAATGGCGACCAAAATGAACCTGTGGCCATTGGAAGCGGCAGGCTCAATTGGTCCAATAACGTCCATACCCCAAGCGGCAAACGACCATGGTGAGCTAGTTGCATTGAGCTCACTTGGAGGCACCTTTATCATATCCCCATGTATCTGAAAGCAGTGGCATTTCCGAACATACTGGATGCAGTCTGTTTCCATAGTCATCCAAAAGTAACCATCTCGGAGTATTTTCTTTTCTAAAATAAAACCGTTCATATGTGGGCCACATGTCCCAACATGAATTTATTCCAGCAGTTTTGATGCTTCTTTTGCGTCAACACACCTTAATAACCCCAAATCAGGAGTCTTCCTATACAGGATTCCTCCACTGTGGAAGAAATTGTTGGACAATCTCCGAAGTGTGCGTTTTTAGTGGAATTTGCGAGCTCAGGGTACTCTCCTTTTGCCAAGTACTTATCGATGTCATGAAACCAAGGATTTCCGTCTGCTTCTTCTTCAATATGGGCACAGTAAGCTGGCTGATTATGGATCTTTATGGGAATAAGGTCGATGAAATTCTTATCCGGATGCTGGATCATTAAGGACAAAGTAGCTAATGCGTCGACGAACTCATTCTGGATTCTGGGGACGTGCTAGAACTCTATCTTTATGAATTTCTTTCTTAATTCCTGTACGTAGTGAAGATACGGCAGTATCTTGGAATTCTTTCTTAATTCCTGTACGTAGTGAAGATACGGCAGTATCTTGGAATTCTTTGTTTCCCATTCTCCTTGTACCTGATGTACCAATTAGTCTGAATCACCGATCACTAACAGTTCCTGGACGTTCATGTCAATGACCATATTGAGCCCCAAGATGCACGCTTCATACTCGGCCATGTTGTTGGTGCAAGGGAACCTGAGTTTGGCGGATATCAGATAATGCTAACCGGTCTCTGATACTAGGACTACTCCAATACCAACTCCCTTGAAGTTTGCTGCTCTATCAAAGAACATCCTCCAACCATCATAGGATTTTGCAATATATTCTCCTGTGAATGATACCTCTTCATCAGGAAAATATGTTTTCAGGGGTTCGTATCCTCCGTCCACGGGATTCTCAGCAAGATGGTCTGTCAGAGCTTGTCCTTTAACTGCCTTCTAAGTCATATAAACAATGTCGAATTCGCTCAGCATGATTTTCCACCTGGCTAGCTTGCCAGTGGGCATGGGCTTCTGAAAGATGTACTTTAATGGATCCATCCTTGATATGAGATATGTTGTGTAGGCACATAAGTACTGTCTCAGCTTTTGGGCGACCCAAGTTAGAGCACAACAGGTACGCTCTAAGAGAATACCGGGCCTCATATGGAGTGAACTTCTTGCTGAGGTAATAAATAGCTTGTTCCTTCCTTCCTGTTTCATCGTGCTGGCCCATAACGAATCTGAAATCTCTATCTAACACGGAAAGATAGAGTAACAGAGGTCTGCCTAGCTCGGGCAGTATTAGGACTGGCGGTGTTGACAAATATTCCTTGATTCTGTCGAAATCCTTTTGACAATCATCGATCCACTCGGTCGCAACGTCCTTCTTTAGCATCTTAAAGATTGGCTCACAGATGACTGTAGATTGTGCTATAAACCGGCTGATGTAATTATGCCTCCCCAAGAAACTCATCACATCTTTCTTGTTCCTTAGTGGTGGTAGCTCTTGAATGTCTTTGACTTTTGACGGATCCAATTCTATTCCCCGGTGGCTTACAATAAATCCCAGCAATTTCCCAGCAGGAACCCCGAATGCACACTTCGCGGGGTTTAGTTTCAGATTGTATTTTTGCAATTATTGAAGAACTTCCCCAATTTCTCCATGTGATCAGCAAATTTCTTTGATTTGATAATGACATCATCCACGTACACCTCGATCTCCTTGTGAATCATGTCATGGAATATGGTGGTCATGGCCCTCATGTAGGTGGCTGATGTGTGGCTAGAATTCGGGATTTTAAGCATTATTTACCTCGCATTTTATGTACTTTAATGATAAAATACACGTCGTATGTG